>JAQGBW010000051.1:0-76867 GCA_034698625.1 Julus scanicus | reverse complement strand
TCCCATCCGTAAAAATTCCCACCGACCTCGACCTGGGAGCGAACCCAGCATTTAGGATCGAGAGGCAAGCACGTAACTCACTCGACCATCGGCGCCGGCCATGTTATCTCTAAATCGCACGAAACTATTAGAATTATTGTGGATTTTTGACCACATTCTAATTTCTGCGTGGCTTTCATTGCGTTTCAAAACGAAATTTCACTTGACGGGTTGCCCTCCAAGGTGCACTTGGTAAATGAATTAAGGCTCTGTGTTTATCGATTGTACCTCTATGGCACATCCCATACACACTTGCCTACTCTATCAAGCGGGTTTATTTGGCGTCATAAAACGTTTTAATAACCAGAAAGCTCACAAAATACACAATGAAACGAGCCATTAGAAACTGGCGTTATTTCGCTATTTATGTCTTACTAAGAGATGTTGCATTCTGCGAAAACGAGAGATTGTGAGCGCGATTGGAGCTGCCATATATTTATAGCTACCCGAAAAGCCTGCTTCGATCACAGCCATGATGGGAAGTTTTGGTCGAACAACAGTGGAAAAATGTTACGAAACGATTAGTGGAATCTCGTTTAATTAGATGACACGTGGCAACGAATCCGAGCAGGCCTCCTGCTTTGACAGAAAGGAGAAATATTGCTGCTGTGATCAGTATGCTGGCGCCTGTATAATGGCAAACGCCACTAACAGTCGAGCATGGTAGTGAAGCTATTGTCTATCCATCAGTCAAGTCATTTTTTTTAGAATGACTTAGAATAAAAAAAAGATCGTATATTAAATTAGATATGGGAGACTGGGTACTTGTATTTGCAGTGAGACGCTACTTCAAACAATATGGTACGAAAAGTAAAAAAAAGATGAAACACTACTTCATTTATTGTTTTGGATTATTCTGTTAATTTCCCCCACAAGAGTTCAATGGTAATCTCAAAAATGCATCATTGTTAAATGTTAAATGTGTTAATATTACATAATTTGTCAAATTTGCCGTTTAGTATCCCCTGGTGGCGTATGAGATTTTAGGATTGCATTTTCAATATGGCCGCCTCCTGGAATAAAATGCTACTAGTGCCATGTTTGAGGCATGGAGGGCTTCATTCTATCTGCATAAAAGAGGGAGGTTCTAGCCCTAGCCTGTTTGATGAATGCAGTTTATACAGTATATTGAATAGTATATCATGTTATCCCTATCCCTGATAGCTCCAACTGAGCCTACTAATTCCTACTGACTGAATTATAGAACCATGTCACTGCTACACTGGCGACCCCTCCTTTTAATTTTCCTGCAGTTCTTGGGGATGGGGAAGATGGGATTTACCCACAGTAGACTCATCCCATCAACATTGTATTCCCATTAGTCATTAGTGTGATCTTTTCTCCCCTTCTTCTTCTTAAATCGAAAAGAATCTGCTATAAGAATGGAAGTCAAACGTCTCCATTGAATTCCCATTATGGGTATTGCTGAGTTAGGAACAAGATTGATGCTTCGTGTCTTTTGAACGTGAAAAAAAAATCAATCTGAAAAACGTGCCGCAACATTGCTCACACTGACTGATCGTCGCTGATATGTATTTTTATCCGCAATGTCTCCTTAATGTATCCATATACTATGTCAAGCTTATGATAACCGGGTTTTTTGTTTGGATACCGACTGTCTTTTTCTGTAACCATGTCCTGTGTTTGTCGGATGTAACTGTAAATTTGGAAATATCGAATATGGCGTACTGGAGTGACCCTGAAAAACTATTCACAAAACTTCCTCTCCACTTAGTAGAATAGCGGAAATATATTGACAAAAATATGTATATATTTAGACTTTCCGTGTTTGTGATTACAACGTTGAGTAACAATCACGAAAATGAAAGTCAGTAGTGAGCAAAAGCATTAATTACAACGAGATCAATTCCGCCCAGTTTTCTAAAATTTGTTTATTTGATGTTAAGTTCATATGCAAACAATGGGTCTTGCTATAAGTGTGCCATACTTGGATATATGAATATAAAAAAGTGATATTCTTGGTTCTTTTTGTATGGCAGCTAATGCTAAAAAATGGCCTTTGTGTTTAGTGCAGAAGGAGTAAATATTCTAAACATTAAAAAAATTATTTTTAATATTTGCAGTTTATATTGTTCTCAAAACTGTAGAATTAGTGCATGGCTACTTTTTTATACTTGCTGATATTGACAATAAAATCACATCTGATGTTGACAGTGTTGTCCTAATACTTGTACCAGAGGAGACATACACAAATACAAAACATGAGAAGCACTTAAACAAAGTTTCTAGCATGTTTTTCGAAACATGTGTCGCAAATGCCTTTTTATCCAGACCGCCTCTTGAGCGATCGCCAGGAAGCACGAAATGTGCATGTCAGAAAATGGCCGATTTTCGACACATGTTTCTCAAACCCTTCTGGACACACCAAGGTAGCATGTGAGTATTTCTTGTGTAGTATTGTTTCTTATGGTGCTTAAACGTACATTAAATATACACTACTGTTCTGTTACTGAAAAGCTCGCTTAATTCGTAGATTTCCAGGCCTAATGTTAAATTATATAGTCTCTTACAAATGGCGATTCTTCATGCATATACGGATATGTAAAAGCTGAATAAAACTAATTGGCATAACACTCATAAATTGCGGAGCACCATAAGATTAAAATGTGACAGGCATGAAGGCATCTGGAAATTTTCTCCTTTTCATTTGCATTCATAGTTTGCTTTTTGGATTGCTTAATAACGCGAAGTTTATTAATTGAATGCGTTACGACAATATCGTTAGGCTCGATTTACAATGGATAATAGCAGTCTGGTAATGGGAAAATCCATCCAAAATGTGACTCTCGGGTATTTTTCATGAACTGCAAAATCATTTGATCCATGCCATTTTTTTTCGACTGCAGAATACGTGTGCATTGTACACTTAATGGCCTACTTAGTGTTTCATTTTCAGAGATGCTCTGCTTCCATTGCAAGCTAATCAATATAGGCCTGGGCCTCCATTACGAAGTCTTAACGAAATCTAGGCTATTATTAGGTCTACTCCACAAAAGCAAGTGTGTTCTAGCACTTCTTCCTCGAAGAATGCAATGTTCGTTGAGACATGCTAATATAGATCCCGCTGTGTAAAAAACTGGCTCATTTATGCGAAAGCGTTCGCAGAATATCTGTACTCGAAAATCAATTTGCCTCACTGCTGATAAACGAGGAACATTTAAAATGCCGGCGTACTTTACTTACATGAGGGAAATAAATGTTACATCCAAAGCTTGTTGTGAGCCGCAGATAGAAGGAAAAAGGATATCCCCCTGAATGTGGGTGGCAAACTTTTATTTCCATTTTATTAGTAGGAATAAAGAGTGTTGCCAAAGTGTACGGTCTACCCTATTCTCAGAATTGCATTTCGCATAAAAAGGGAAGAATGAACTTAATGCATGTCTCCTCTGTCTCTGTATATCATCACAAGGGGTAATATGAAACATTCAAAGATCACTGTTCTGTACACGCATAAGAACCTGCGGGGGGTAAAAAAAAATAGCTGTTTTCGGTTCGTTTATTTATTTTTGTGTATTTCTCGCGGTCGTTTTTTAGTGAAAATATCCCATCTTACTGGCTCAACTTTTTAGGAAAATAGTAAAAACCATAGCCAAGAATGAAACAAAATCTGGGGAGTAACGTCGAAGAAGCAGTTAATTCCTATTCGTGAAAGCATTTTCAGATTTTTGGGCTTTTGACGCCACGATAAAAGATGGCAGGTAATGGGGCCTGAAAAGTTTTTGTGTAAAATGCGTAAAAGGTGTTTTACAGATAATACAGTTGTTTGTATTCAATGGTGTGGATCTCGGTTATCTACTGCCTTTAATGAAGAAAATATCTTTAAGGAACAAGGAAGAATCATGTTGGTTCGCCAAGATGGCGGACACGGAAAAATTAGCATGTTGGTGCTGATATTATTCAAATTACTTAAGATAGGCGGTTGTCGCGTGTCAAAGAGTTGATAATAGGCATTGTGTGTGTGTTGTAGTATTAAATAAACAATGATAGACGTCGAAATGGATCGATAAACCTTGTCTTGTTCTTGGCTCGGACTGTTTGTTTATACACCGAATGATTCATAGGGAAAGTAGTCTGGGCAAGAAATGATTCAGATACGATCGTTGTGAGAACTGGCAAGTGCTGCCAATATGCTTCTGCCACTCGACATTATTTCTGGATGAATTGATTTCCTCGTATGTCAAACCTCGAAAGTCGCATCAACATCATATCCCCCTGTACATCAGTACATGTCTGTAACCTCAATATTAAATGTTGCCTTTTTGGCAGAAACTCAATTTGATAATCGTCGTGAAACGTTAAAGCTGACATTTAACACGACTCTGAAAGCCTTGTTGATCTCACACGTCATGCATGAATCATGGGCATCTCATTAACCATTGACACGTGACTGTTGGGGCTCGTGGTCTGTTCAAGATCTGTAGCCAGCAGCTAATGACGGCATGATCTGGCCAGTAGTTGGATCCAACACTACAGTATTCCAGAAGCCCTTGACGATTATTACATAATTGGGTCAACATGATGGTTGTTGTGCTGTTGCGTATAATTAAGAGCAGCTTACTAACCATTCCGTGGAGATTTAATCATATTTCGGTGAACCTCGAAGGGCTTACATGCATCATTGTGGTATAGCACTCTGCCAACAAGAGGCTTTTGGGCATGTTGCAGGCACCAGGCTCATGTCTGCGCCACCCATTCTTTCTTTTTCATTCCCTGCCGCCAGACATGGTCGGGTCGATATTTCGGTTATGCAGTCTACTTTGAAAAGTAGGCCTGCTATTGATTTTTATAAGAAGAGCAGCAGTTGAGGCGCACTAGACTTACTGCTGTTTCTGTATGTTTCACGATGTGCGAATGGGTTGTTGCCATCGCATTTTATACGCAACTCTGGACATCAGCTTTTCTTCATTACCGGCATTTTCATGCCATCACCAGAGGCTCTAAGGCGGCTGGCAACACCATATATCCCAAGTTTCATTGCTTTATTCTATAACATAACGTTTCATCGCCTCGTTTTTAATGGTTTCAGGAATCCTATGCCATGAATAAGTTGATTAAAATATGATGAGCTAAATATCTGTGGTGATTAATTCATTACATGTATACGCAGTTTGGACTCGCAACTGTGGCCTTATGTCGTGAATTATATTTTATAGTAGCTATATTGTATTTTTCACAATTTTATAATGACGTTTGTTATGGGTTAAAATTTATCTGTATGAGAGCGCATGCCTTTCATAAATTGCTCCCTATGGGTTTTGCCACAATATATGCATGCTCTTTACCTACAGGAGACAGATTGTTTGAATTTCCTGAATGGTTTCACGACGTATGAATTCGATGTTGATTTTAACACTCTCAAGGCCCAGTTTCCAATGCCGATGATCAATTTCCTCCTCTGATTATTTACAATGCATTAGAGAAAACATTTTTATTACTAACCTAAAGATTTAAAGGTAAGCAGTGTTGGCAAAACCTCTATTTGCACACTTAAAGGAGAATCCCCGGAATATATAAATGGAGAATCAATTGTTGCCTTAGCAACGAAATAAGGCTCTTTGCCTGGGTGATCTTAAATCTGTCTCCTGGGCGAGACTTTGTCGAGTCAGTCATATATTATGGTAGTTTTTTTTCCGAGCAACTGGACTTTTATTTATGTCAACTGAACTTGGTGTATGTGTGGTCGAGTAGCAAAGTAATGAGATATTGACTTCGATTTATTCTTTTCGAGACGCCATATTTAACACGACAAGCCTTTTTGACAGTACCAACTCAATTTCCAACGCTTTCTTTATCTTGAAAAAGAAGAATAGTGCATTTAAATGCGCCAATATTCACAGCCTGCCTAGGTTCTGGTAGTGGAAGATCCCAACTCAAGTGCTCATTGATATTGCTAACAGGTGATGGCAAATGACTGGCATATGGCATGTGACATCAAATTCGTGTTTTATTCTCTGGTGGATCGTTTCAGAACCACCAATTTTACTGAGTACTTTGTGCTATCAGTTCAGTAATAGAAGCTGATGGCGTCATCAATAAAGCGATTTCTGAAGTCATTATCCCAAAGTAGTCATTTTTAGTTCTGTTACCAGCATTTTAAGTGAAACCAAGTGTGGTCAATGTGGATCATCTTTTGGTGTCTGAAGCATTGCTCATGTTTGTGGAAAAACATGAATGATAATCAAATTTATAATTTTACTGATTATATATTTCACTGTTGCCATAATTCCCAAATGAAAAATTAAAAAAATTTTGACAGGTTTTATCATCTACATTTTCAATATTTAGCTAGAAATAACGGTTGTGGTCATCCTGAAAATAGAACCAATGTTGGATTTAATAATTTTAATTTGTACTTCGTAGAACGTTAACTCCACAACTACTTGATAACTTGGGAACGATAGAAATTTGCTCTAGCGATTGCATTTATTTACATAAATTACTTGGCCCACAAGTAAATATCCTTTTTGGACTAATAAATATTACATCTCCAAAGTCAATGACACATGTGTAAAATGATCAAACCATGTTAGCATTAAGCTTGCTCTTTAAATATCAACATTGAGCTCATGCAATTTGTGTAAAATAAGCTCTAAGATAAGATAAGATAAAATAAATGGATAATATAAGCCTACTTATTAATAATATACCAATGGAACGTTTATTGCGATATTTTGTTTCCATGAATCATTTTCTTAACCCATTGCACGCACTGTTGACAGCATGGAAATTCCATATGATAGCGGGGTAAATCCTCATACACATCTCATCCATTTACACAATTTTGTGCATTTTGTGTCTCGCTAGGTGGTTTAGTTCATACATACTACTAGTATTTCATCCTATTAACACAATTTACTGCAACTCTGTGTTCTCAAACTCACATGGTTAGGGAATTCTACAAAACTTGACTGGATGAAATTAGCAGCTTACTTAACAAGTGAATTTCCAATAATTCAATTAAGAGTATAATTAAGTTAAGTTTTTCTCATTTTATTGCTTAGTTCAACTGTGATTGAATCAGAGGGGTCTTTGACTTTTTTTAAAAAAAAATGCAATTTAGCATTTATAATTCGTGCTCATGACCGTTATCTAGATTAAATGTAATGTGGGAACTGTTTCAGTGTTATCTCAACATTTCCACGCGGTATTTGTCTAATGTACTTTCTATTCTAATCGGGTTTGCACGTGTAATTAACTATTGAATATTTATCAATATTTGCTTTGCAAACATATGCTGCAACCATAACCATTGAACTACGCATTGAAAATAAACTTAATAAAATATTGCCACAGTGGTTCAATGGAACATAATGCAGGTTGATAAAAAATCCGCCATGCTACTTTACCTATACTTATCAGATAGTATCCATTTTATGTTATTTTTAATGAATTTGTGATGCAAGCTTATTGTTTTCCTCGGGTAATTTACACAACTAGGATAATATGCCCCTAGTCTTGTGTATGCACTATGATACTTCAGTTTGGTACCCTTATGTTTTAAGGACAATTGTAAAAAATGTGCAAAACTAGCACATTTTCTATTGTAAAATTCTGTGAATTCTGTGGCAATGTTTCAAATGGTAACTTTTTAATGTTTTATCAAATTAACTTTTTTTTGTGAAGGGGGTACATTAATTTTGTGTTGGGAAAATATTAATCCCCCCCATTTTCGCGTGCCTTTAAGTGTCCAAACTGCCCCTTCTTCCAAAACGTTATCGGTTTTGTGCTGTTTTTGTATTTTTCATTGCACTAGATAAACAAAAGTTAACAATACTTGGTCGAGTATAAAAAAACTGTAATTATATATTTGCGTTTCATCAGAAAAGAAAACACTTTGCTATTGAATTGCGGTGGGAGTAATAATAATAATTGAGTTTATACAAACACCTTTGTTCATTGATTCTGCAATTGTTGTCAGTCTAATGTTTATATGTATGATTCATTTATTTCAGTGGTGCTGGTAACTGGTGTTACAGGCTATATTGCCTCCCATGTGGCCCAACTGCTCCAAAAAGAAGGTTACCGTGTGAGGGGGACCGTTCGAAGTCTAGAAAATGAAGAACGTGTCCAATGGGTGAGGCAACTGTGTCCCGATGCCAAACACGAGATAGAATTAGTAGAGGCCGATCTTTTGAAGGAAGAATGTTGGCCAGAGTGGGTTGATCCTCCTTTTTCTAAACATTGATTTCATAAAATAAATTTTGAATGTTTCTAAATTAATTGCATGTTACATTTCAGTGCTGTAAAAGACTGTCAGTTTGTGATGCATGTGGCGAGTCCCTTTCCAAATCACAATCTTGCAAACCCAGAAGAAGAACTTATAAAGCCTGCAGTGGATGGAACCAAAAACGTCCTGAAAGCTTGTGCAGAGTCCAAGACTGTGCAGAGGGTAGTGCTCACAAGTTCAATTGTAGCAGTTCACGGTACTTTTTTCTATCAGATTTTATAATAAAAACTTTGATTAATGCATAGAAAAGTGCAATGGCCTGTATATGATATGCATTATGATTTCTCCTAACCTATTTGTATACAATGTTCAGGTGAGATGGCATTAGAAGATGGCAAAGTTTACAACGAAGAAGACTGGACAAACCCCGATAGTCCATTTCTTGATAGTTATGCAAAAAGCAAGACCTTGGCTGAAAAGGCTGCGTGGGATTTTGTAAAGGAACTTAAAGGCAGGTTACTTACAATGTATATTGAACATTTATTAGCAATATCGAAAACCTGGCCATGCACAAATTACATGCGCATTTGTTAATATGTATCGAGACTATAACATTGTGTATTTTATAATCTATTTAGACGACGATAAATTTGAACTGACAGTTGTGAATCCTGGAACTGTCATGGGACCAATCATAGGCAAAAATGTTGGCACCAGTGTTGAGGTACATATATATTACTGGTTCACATCGATAATTCTCGAAAGTCGACTTTTAGTGCGATAGCAAGTTTTAATAACTATATACATCTTTTTTTCATTTTATGCAGATTATAAAGCGAATGTTAGATAGAAGCGTACCTGCAATTCCAAAAGCTAATTTTTGTGTTTGTGATGTTCGGGACGTTGCCGAAGCGCATTACAAGGCCATGACTATTCCTGATGCCATTGGTACGGAAAGATTTAAAGTACTGTTGAACCGGAAAAACTTTATCTAACAGAAATGTCATTGTATTTGTTGTAATTTAGGTCATCGACACATCATAGCGACTCAGAATTTATGGTTAAAAGAAATTGCGCAGATTCTTTCTAAAGAATTTAAACCTCAAGGGTACAGCGTGCCCACCATCAATTGCCCTTATTTTGCTCTTTGGGTGAAAGGATTATTTGACAAATCCATTAAGCTCATTTTACCTCGAGTAGGGAAAGAAATCAAGTTCGATAATGCAAGGGCAAGTACCTTGTTTTAATTTTAAAACTGGAACATGTAAAGGTTTTTAATCGCCATAGAATTAAATTAATTTCGGAGTTTTATTGATTTTTGTAGATGAAAGATATTTTGGGTATTACTCCCACTGATATCAATGCCACTTTACTGGACACTTCATACAGCCTTATTGAAAGTGGAATCATCAAGAAAAGTAAAAAATACAAGGGAGCAAAAAAGCCAGGCGAAGAAGATGAAGGTAATAACTTTTTAAATTTCATTTTAATATGACAGCTAAATTTTGAGTAATGTTCAATTTCATTAGAATTTTTTTTCAAATAAAATAAAAACGAGTTATTAGTCAGACAATGCCATTCTTTATACCTAGCTGGAACCTCTGATGACAAAAAGGAGGAAGAAGGTGAAGAGAAAAAGTCTGAAACTACTGAGCCTGAAGTTGAGAAAGGTAAGGTAGAAGAAGATGATATTGAAGAAGTGAAGAAGAAGAATAACGAAAAGACCGAAGATAAAATTGAGGATGTCATGGAAAAAGAGGGAAAAGGGGAAAAGAAAGATGTCCCAATCGGCGACTGCGGTTTGGAAGAAAAGAAACTCGACAAACTAGACAACAAAGCAGATGAAGCTAAGGTTGTGGAAGCTAATTAATATTTAAAATGCGGTTGATCATAAATGCATTCTCATTCCGTTGCTAGTGAAAATTTGGTAAAGTTGTATATGTTTTGTCAAAAAAAGTGTGCTTTTCCAAAGAAATGACCAATAATGTAAGGGAGGCATTAATAATTTTCAGAAGCATTCTAATTGCTATCTAATGGCTAGTCATATTTTTCTGTCAAAATTCTTGTCGATGCAATTTACGACATTCATTTTATGTAGACCATGATACATCTTTTGGTAATTATATATTGCTGTGTTCTGCATATGCCTACATATGTACAAATGCTTTATGGCATTAGAAAAACGCTCATTGAACCAAGCCATGTTAAGTAGCTGAGCAAACAAAAAACAAGCTTGCACATTAATGCTCACTCGTAAAACATTTTTTTACAATATTTATTATAAATTTTTAAGCCATTGGTATATGAAGTTGGGATAGACTTCAGACATATGCTATAATGTATGAGCCTGGTCAATCACAAATTTCATATTATACTAATATCTCACTCAGCCTGATTGAGTCACAACTCGCACAACTTTGCACTGGATTCGTTTTGTTCCATTTTATTAATTTGAAAAACTTAAGGAATGGCATAGCTTTTTATGAAAAGTATGTAGGCGTAGGTGTATTTTACTGATTTTTTATACATGAGAATTTTAAATGAGATGTTAATATATGGATGACCTTAAATTCAACCCCTTGCGTGGTCTAACTAATGCCTTGACATTTGAAGTGGCTTGTCATAAGCAACTCTTTAACTTTAGCAAACTCTTTTTAAGCATTATGGCCCATATTTCACATACTCATCAGCCAATCTGCCTTTTAAAATTCACCCCTCCCACCAATTAATTAGGAGAACTTCAATATCTGCAGACATTCGTCTAGAAACAGCTTTTTAATGCAGTTTGATGCAGTAAAATCAATGGTATGCCTTTGTAATGATTAGGAAAAGCTTGGACAGCTATTATTCTTAGAATATCCCAATCCCAGAGGAAGTGCGCGACAAATGATACTAGGTACTTGTGTAAGTCCAGTGGCCATGTTTTTATTTTGTAGAAAGGCCCTGGATTTTAAGGCTACTATAGAAATCCAAAGCCAGAAACAATGCTTAACCACTATTTCTTGAAGTTTGGAGAGTTTATCGTACGACGAACTAATTGAAAATTCCCAAAATATTGCGCATTCTCACTGTGTAGTTAGTGCGAATGGGAGATATCAAATAATGTGTCTATTGTCGTTTATTGCAAAATGATATCAATTTACCATAGTTTCATTTTTAGGCAAAGCAATTACATACTAATATAATTATGTTATTGGATTTATATCTTTACAAACTTTGGACTTCAAGAATTACCTGTGGTTTTGCTGCAAGCTAATAGTATCGTGCATGTACATATTCTTAATCTTGTGTGTTACAGTTATTAAAAATTACCCCATCAGTCATGCATATTTATCAAATGTGCTTCTTTAATTGTATTGTGAAACAAAATATCGAAGTAATTGTAGTTTTGATAATCTTTCTGCTTGTTTAGAAAACAGTGATGATGTATTATTTGTACGTGCTAACAATTGTTAATGTCATTTTTTGTTCCATATATTGTTTGCTTTTTTACTTTCTTCCACGAGTTAATGCTTGTCATTCCACCAGTACATTTCTTGCAGCCATACAAATTATAAGTGACAAGCTTAAGACCATAGTTCATAATGAGTTTCTCCAAAGTTTAATATACAAAAATGAAATCTTATTTGAAAATGCAAAGTTTTGTCCAATTTTCCCTTCATTCCCATTAATGAATGACTTTTTACAGATTTAGTTTGTAACTTGTTTGTATTCTCATGACAGTTATTTGGTCGCTTTGCAAGCTTTTTCAAAATTAAAGTACACTCAGTAAAATTATAATCTGCCTCTTCATTGGCATCACACTGACAATTTGAGTGATAGAATAATAACATTTAAGCTTTTCTGGAGTACCTATATTTTGGGAACAAAATATAAATTTCCAGTAGTTAAGTTTATGATGTATTCGCAAATTAAAATGACAAAATACAACAAAATGACTTTGCTAAAGTTTGCTTATGCTGATTATAAACACTTTGGCTTTCGAGTGGCATTTAATCGTTTGCTAAACCATTTATGTGAAATGCACTTTGCTATGTATGTGTTTTATATAATATATATACATGAATTGGGTGTGTCTGTTTTGTCATGCCTGTCACATCAATTGTCTGTGATTCTGCTACATTCCATTTAGATTCAAGCTTTACATACACATCAATTCTTTACCAAAAACTGCTTTTTGCATGTTGGGGCATTACTAAGTCGAGTCTTAAGTTGATCAGTCCCTACCACATAATGGATCGATTTCATGGTTGTGATTGTCTAGCTAAAGATTAGAATGCAATTGATTTTACACATTTAATTTTCAATTATCTAGAGTAGACTTTAGAATACCATACTAAGTATAGATAAGTGAAATTTAATTTCAAATTGGTATTTAAAGAACCCTTTGCTTGTACTTGTTACCGCATCCATGATGCGTTACTAAATTGTAGAAAGTAATTAGTATAAATTGAGCTTTAAATGATGAGGTTTTTTAATTTGGTTGAGAAGTTGCCAGAGGATTCCTTGCAGACCTTTCCAAAAAACCATCTGGAGCCTTCGTGTTCCTTTGTCTTCATAGCATACATAAAAACAAGATTGCGCATAACCCTTTGGGCCTATCATTAGGTCACCCCAAACCAGTGATCTAAAGTGCCCCAATTTTCCTTTGTAACACAAGAAATTTCATTTTTTTACTATTTTTATATTTTTTTATTCTTTTGTGTACTATTTCTGATGAAAATTGTCATCAAGAAGTGATATTTTATAATAGATTTTAGCCATTGTGATTAATAAGGCCATGACACGTTAAAGTGTGTATTATTTTTCATTATGGCATCATTTTATGTATATGTATCTTTTTTCGTGTTTGATAATATTATTGCTTATTTGCTTAAGGCGATTTAAAAGCAAAGAACTATTTCATCGAAACATGCTCATAAGACATCATATCTAATATTTCGATTAAACGGTTTATTCGAACTAGTAGTGAAGGCAATTTTTGCTCAAGAATATATGGGTGGCCTTATGCTCACATGCTAGGGATAACTAAGTATTCACCGAAGTCATCAGGGTACACTAATAGTGAATTACTGGCAGGGGCAGATTGTTTCGAGCAGACTTGTCCAGAACCTGCCTTATTTTAGATTTTCATTTTGATTAGGTAAATATAGTTGATTAGGCAACGATTGCTTTTCTGGACTAGGTAAAGAAAGCACAAAATTGTTGTCTGCTTCTGGTCCTCCATTTTGCATCGTGCCAATTTCGGGAAAAATTAGGTTTAATAACAACGCTGCAACAAAGTATAGATGTTTTATACAGCATACTTTGGCCATTTTCTAAGATGAGTAAAGAGAAGCCCAAGCACAAGTTAGTGGCATCCAAGTCTACACTTAGCTTAATTGCCCAGATGCAAAATAAATTCTCGTATTAACCCGTTAGCATAATCCTAATCGCATTGGCCTTTAGCCACTTTCCTTGTATTCAGCAGGATGAAATAGTTCTATTAGACGAAATATCGGGATACTCAATGACATGTACGCGTTATGTCTAGTTCTTAAATAGCACCTCATTGTAAAATTTGTGCACAATAGTAATGCCATAAAGATTTTGTGTTATTATTCTCAACTTTTCCTCACTGGATTTGGCTGGACATTGGATGAGTTAAAATACACGTGCATTCGTTTTTGCATATTAAACCAAAGTCAGCCAATTATTGCTTGAATTTTTAGCAACGAGTATTGAACTGTGCAGATTCTAATGTGTTTTAATGTATACACATATGCTTGTGTAAACATGTGAACGAATTAGTAAAGAGAGTTCATTGAAGCAATGGTTATGTTATTTTCTACACATGTCAGTTGCTTTATTGTTCAGTAAGAATCCATAAAAATTACTTTTGCAGTTCATAAGCCTTCACAATATCATGTGCATTCAAACAAACTAAACGTAATTTTTTGGCTGAATTTAGGTACGTTACACCGACGTAATTGTTGATTAGTTGTATCCTCAATGTAAGCTTTTTGATGTACTGAATAAACTAAACTTCGTTTACTGCTTTAATTTAATTTCCTTTTAATTATTAGAACACGTCCGTTATATGAAAAAGTAACCAGATGACTTTGCCCTTCTGGTATACCATAGCCATTAAACTAGAAATAAGATTTTTGATGGATTTCACCATGGTTAGAAACTAAATCGACCTTAGGAACATGTTCATACGGAAAACAATAGGAGAACACGTCATCAATAAGCATTTCGAGATCCACATGTCAGAGTCCAGGCCGGGAATCCACAATTTAGGTCATTGGCGACTTGTACATTGTCCAGTCATGGACCAATGGTTAAGATTTGGCAGAATGCATGTACATGTTAATGGTACATGTAAATCTTTGAACTATGCTCCTGGGCTGCTATTAAGGTGAATCATAACCCAACCACTTTCAATGGGTGAAATTTTAAAACACAATTTCAGCCAAACAAAAAGAGATTAAATAAAAATGAAAATTGTTTAAAATAGCTTGATCAATCAGCAATTGTATAGCTTTTTCGTTTTTGACTTTGAAATGGTAGATTTTTTAAAATTAATAAGCAAGTTTGAAAATGTCCGTTAATTTGAATTCTCGTGCTGACACCTGCTGGCAGCGTGGGCAAATTAACGAACATTTTTCAAACTTGTTTATTAATTTTAAAAAAAATCTACCATCTTAAAGTCAAAAATGAAAAAACTATACAATTGCTCATTGATCAAGCTATTTTAAACAAATTTTATTTTTATATAATCTCTTTTTGTTTGGCTGAAATTGTGTTTTAAAATTCCACCCATTGAAAGTGATAGGGTTGTGATTCACCTTAATTAAGACTACCATATGACTGGATGTTAACATCAATTTATAAAACGTGGTCCTAAAGTCAATTCTGATAATCTAAAAATGTAAGCATCGAATTGTGCAGAGCATTTAGAAATAACTTTAACCATCTATGCAAATTTGCAAATAAGGTACAATTAACTAATAAACACAACTTTTCAGTTTTCTGCCACACAATACGCGAATTTATACTATGTTATAACAGACATTTTCTTACATCTATACGTCCTCCAGCTTTCTCGTCGATACATTCTGCGCTTTAGCACGACTTTTCCAGACTGCATGGTCAGTTTAGGTAAAAGCGTTGTTCGAAATGTTTGAATAACGACTCTCGACATGTATAAATATACTCTCGCACAAACATCTCAGAACTCGTTCAAAATGGAGTAAAATGTAGAGACCAAATGAGTAACCTTCGACCTGTAATTTTTAGATTGACTATATTTACATGTGTAACACAAAGTACATGACCAGCCCTCAAGGTTGTTAATTTATGCTAAAAAATGTTTGACCAGTTTTGCAAATTAACTTTTAATAATAATTTCAAGTGTTGGCTAATAACTTTTAAGTAATTTAATAATGAAAATTTCAAATTTTTCTTTTCTTTTAATTTTTAACGCAGAACATTTATAATGACGGAAAACCAATATGGATGCCAAAAGTACCTTCCCAAATACATTAGTATTAAGGGGAATTACAACCTATCCCTTTCAATTGGTAAATTTTAATCGACAGTCACAGCCAAACAAAAAGAGATAAAGTAAAAATAAAAATTGTTTAAAATAGCTTGTTGGATCAGAAAGTGCATCATTTTGTTGTTTTTCACTATAAATTCGTATTTTTTTAAAATTAATAAATTAGTTTGAAAAATGTCCGTTAATTTGCATTCTCATGCTGCACGTGCTGGCAGCATGTGCAAATTAACGGACATTTTTCAAACTTATTTATTAATTTTAAAAAAAATCTACCAATTCATAGTGAAAAACAACAATATGATGCACTTGCTGATCCAACAAGCTATTTTAAACAATTTTTATTTTTATTTAATCTCTTTTTGTTCGGCTGTGACTGTCGATTAAAATGACAAAAATAAAAAAAAAAAAAAAACTTTCGGAATATACAAAGGATATAAAATGAATTGTTCCATTCGATCTAAAAGTGTAATTTGTAACTACCCGAAACAAAAGTTTTTGTAATTTACATGTCAGAATTAGCTGCTTTGCAAACCGCCATGGCAAAAAAAAAAAACATTCTAAAAACTGAATTTGACAAATTGTATCTGAATTAAAATCCTACCTTTTGCTTGTCGCCAGAATTTTTTGGCGCCACCTCGTCAGTAGGTCTAATACTGAATATTTCCATGTTATATTATCAGAAGTCGATGAAGATGAATGTACTTTTTATGCGTGTTAAACGTACGCGGTCTATTATCCAAATGGAAAAGATCAGCTGCATAGCGTTTTTCGGTTCAGCACCCCCTGGTGGCATATAGCGTATTCTACACGTGGAGTTTGGCAGAAAAGGTCGCGGCCATGTTGGAGATTGATGAACTTTCAAATGCCACCAGGGAATGCTGAACCGAAATAAGGCTACTTTACAAATTAATATTCTTAAATTTTCAATTAAAGTTCTGGCAATGTAAAAGTGTTTATTTGTATTTTCCTTATAACGCCAACGTCTTAAAAGCCCGACTTTACATTAAAACCCGACATTTGAATTTCATGAAACTTTCTCCCACAGACAGTAAACATATAATGTGCAATGAAGTGGATGTTTTCATACCATTTCAGTTTTATTTTAACGCATAACAAACACCGAAAACAAAATAAAAGAACAGAAACATTCATCTTTACGACATTCTAGCTCACACTAACATAAAAGCGTAATATTGATTTGGTTATTGGTTGTTGGGCAAGCAAAACAATACATTTTAAACGAAGTTGTAGGTGGATAATTCCTATACTTGTAATAATAAAATTAAACCAAGACCACTTTTTATAGTGTAGAAACTGCTTAATAGAAATGATTAATTTCAACTTAATCATGAGTTACTTATGTCTTATTTTTGCAAATATAGGATATATCATCACCCTTTGGCCAAGCATTTAATATTGTACATTATTCTCTTTGCTGACATTGTTTCTGTAAAAAAAATTAAAATTTTACCAATGCTGCATCTGAATCCAGTACACTGATTAGATGGAGCATGCACTCTTATTTAAAAAAAAACTTAAATGATAATTAATAATATATTCAAACAACTCTCCGTAAGCAGCGATTTTTCCTGCTTCAAGATTTTGTTTTTTATATTTTTTTGTTGATTTCCCATTATAATTACATGTAAATGTAAAAATGCTTAAAGCATGAGATTCTAAATGTGAGATTCTCCAATATGTACGTTATCAATTTTTGCTTATAACATAACTGCTACTTCTTTTATGTGTCGATAGACAAATGGGAACATTATAAAGCACATTTATCCTAAGAAGATTTTAAAAAGCCATAACTATTCACAACTCAGATATATCCAAAACACAATAAGAAAGAACAAATTAATTTTCCTAGATTTCCAATTCATATTTTATAATTTATACCAAACAAAGAGTTATAAACTAATGATAAATAAATAGAATGTATAGATAGTTGAATATCTTTATAAAAATGAAGAAAAGTGCATCTAATTTTTGTCATCCGATTTCCCAAAACCTGGTAGAAATTCAATAAGTGATCCTCTCAACCAGCATACACAGAGTAGAAAGAATGAATTACTGCTAAAAATTCACAACCATATAACCAAATAAGGAATTCATTCATTTCTTTCATTCAAATTATCAAAATGGAACAAAAGACCCAAATACAACAATATTACAAAATTGATATGTGATAGCCATATCTAAACATCATTCATCATCTATATATGGCCAAAATGAGTTAACAGCACACACCAATAGGCCATGAGAGACTCTTCGGTATATGCGGAGAGCCTGCATTGTAGCAACAATATTACGCACAATGGCGTTATCTTAAAATGTTTCTGGAAATTGAATGTATAATGCAGGCATCTAAATTTGATGCGCAGCACTGGTTGTAGGAACATACCAATGGACCTTATGCATATTCAGTCACAGATGCAGAACGATTGTCAGGGACAGCATCACATGACTGATCTATTATAATCATCATACTAGCTCGTGATAAATGTTCTTTCCTCCACTTAATTAAACTAGACAAAAGCCATATGATGTCGACCATGACGTAGATCCGCATAAGATCCATAATGTAAACTAAAAGTAACCATGCGAGAATATAAATCCGCAAGATAAAAAATTTCTGACTGACAGAATAACAATTTGGCTGTCAGAATCTCATATTCTAACACACTGGTAAATTCTTCAATTAATTTTAAAATAAGTTTGAAAGCAACTTAAATTGGAAAAAGAATCTTTGTTCAAGCACTTTGCATATTTCAGAATTTATTTTTTGTTTTAAAAAAATGGTGAATTTAAAGTTTTATGAGAAGATGAGATCACTGAAAGACAAAACATACGGAGAATGAGGAACAAAAATCACAGGTAAATTCAGTTGGTTTTAACATAACTGGTATTGGAGTTTGCATGCTGAATGGTGGCCTATGTGCAAGACCAACAGTAGCAAAATTCGCATTATGATGATAGACGCATAACAAAACTATGCAAATTAGTTTATTTATTTTTAATGATGAATGCAATATTGAACTTTGATAAATAATAATAGTAACAAATAAAGTTTAAAAAAAGATTATACAACTGTGATTACTCCACAATCAAAGCATTTTTTTTGTCATCTGCACCAATATATTCATTAAGAAAACTTGCAATACGTTATTTAATATCTGGTGCGAAATTCCTATTGCTAGTGTAGATTTCAAACACTGCGTTTCTACAAATAACTTTGGAATTTTGCAATGTAAAATTTAACTCTTGTGTATTTTTATGAATAATGAAGCAGAATGACTAGCTATTTCCAACAGCAACGGTCAAAACGAAATTTAACAACCATCACCATCAAAATAAAAAATGTTCCTCCTACATTTTTTGGAGGGATGATCGTTGCCACTAATTAACAGCTATATATTTGTATGTGACCTGGTTTACAAATTGCTAGTACCGTTACACCACAATAGTTATTGAAATCGCTCAAAAATTGAATACAATACAAATAAAAAATGACCAAGAGTCTATTTACCAGGTCTTACATGACAAACTTCATTTTTTCCTTATTGGGTTATAAATTTAAATGTTATTTTAAGCTTATACTTTTAAGTTGAGAAAATTTGATGTTCGAGCATCTTGACCATATACATGTACATACACACATTCATCAGTCACATTGCTATTCCTGCCATTACAATAGGGATACTAAAGGCAAGATGCAGGCAGATTGGTCATATACCTAACTGAATGACTCAATAATTGTTAGATTCATTTATCGGTTTGAAGAGTTTAGTTCCCAAATCAGATCTGTGATTTTCTGGAGTAACCATTATTCTAAAGCAGCATTGATTTTATTCAACACTACAATCCTTGCCAAGTGGTTCTCGTGAATCCAATGCTCATCACCTTTATTCCACAACAATTGTTAAGGAATTCATGTCCTTCTTCAAGTCAAAATTTGACTTACTTGCATTTGATCAAATACAGAATCTCAACATTTATTAAGGTAAAAGCATCACCTCAGGGCGATTTCCCTTTACATTACAACGTTGAAGTGGGGATCCCATTAGTTCATTACAAGGGTCATCTGAGGCAAAATATGCCCGAGCATAAGTGGGACATCAATTTATAATTTTACACTTTCAGCAATTTTTAACATTTTTACGAGGCCTTCGAGTTGGAATGTAAAAACCAAGGCCCTGTTTAAAAATTGTGAAAAAACAAATGTCCTACTGAAATTTCAATACTTGTTTGTTTTCATCACATTATATGGATGAATTATGAATTCTGTATTCCAAACTTCTTATGATTTTCGTCAAGTAAACGTATGAACGCACTACAATCAGTGCAATGTGATAGTCGAGTATGCATTAGAAAATTGCAATACGAATTTCATTACAAAAAAGATATTTTATACAGTAGGTGGATACGTGTGAATTACTCACATTATCAAACACTGCTGGTCCATCGATTGTACTATTGATATTCATAGCAGATGATACCACCATGGATTTCCTGAATACAAATTTTATCCAACATTGTGAAAAAAAAAAATGGTAAAGAAACTGACTTAAGAACGTTAATTGTGATTTTTGATCGCCTTACTTTCGCAGGTTTCATTTCTAATGCAGTAAGTGGCAAATAACTTACTAAACCATGTTTGATAGTACAGGATGCTGCCCTGAACAAGCAAAGCACGTGTACTACGGGGAAAGTTCACGACACTATCATACCAAAATAGTGTACTCATTTGTAAGGTCAAGAAAAAAAAAACCCATATGTACCAATACATAAAAGCATGGAGCATAAGTTAACGAAGTAATCTTGATAGGAGTAAAATTATTAGACCAATGAGCAACGCCTGACTAGAGCTAGTTGTGTTTTTATCACAATTAATCCTTCTAGAGCAAAAGAGGCTTGCACGAGATCCACGCATTTGGACGTAAAAGTGACTATTACAGGCTGATAAATACCTAATGGAGGAGAGTGCTAATATCCCATAGCTGAAAAAAAGAACGGATGTTACAATTTATGGAAAGGTACGATTGGGCTGGGTGTAATGACAACATAGAAATTATTCCAGGACATTTGGTCCATAAAGTGGAATTGGCAAATTAATTAATAGAAAATACCTTGATTAATCTATCCGCACCCACAGTCAGAAGCCTAGCTCTGGCTTCATCTAAGTCCATGTTTATTATGTTATGCCTACTTTCATGAAATGTTGCCAAAGGAGCACGACTATAAGACATTAGAAAATAAAACGTTTACCAATTGATCAGTGATAAAGCAACAGAAATTCTTAAACCGCAAACTAGCAATCCACTCACTCTAGGTCGGTTATTAGGGAATAACACTCGTCACAAACTCTGACATCAAATTCATAGCCCATGATTGGAATGGAACTGCGTTTGCTGCTGCATTTATCACACACGGCATGTCCGCATCGTCTGCAATGATGCTGAAACGTGGGAGAAATTTAGTCAGGTGTTTCGAAATAAGCATACTTTAAGAGCTACTGATAAAGGAAAAAGTACTTGACGAATTCCTATTGTCTTTTGATCCATCATAGATTTGATATTCCAGAAGAATGGCTTAGTGCAGCGCTGACAGTTGTCGCTCTCCGTCCATTCAGGCGTCTTAAAAATGAAAAAAAAATATTCATTAATTCAAGCTAATAAAAGTTGCTGCAATGAACAGGTGTATATATACATATACATAAACGCCAACCTCTTGCCGTTTGATATCCATGTTCCAAAATACCATAGTGGTATCCTCGCTACCAGAAATCAATTGCTTAGAAGCAGATGCATAGCATAATGCAGATACCTTATTGCTACAATTAAATTCAAATAATAATCACACGATAAATCGTCTAATAAATATTTAAGCCTTGCTTTATGTGACATTTATTATGCATGAAACCGATATTTAGGCACAAAATATTAAAACTTACTGGTGTCCTTGCAGTTCAAATGCAGTCCCTTGCTGTCCACCTATATCCCATACGATAACTATCTGGTCAAAACTGCCAGAAAACAAAAGCTGATGCTCAGCGTCCCATGCTAAGCAGCGTATACTACCTATTAAAGGAAATATTAAGAAGGCAAAAGTTATGAGCTTGAACATGATCAAGAAAATCATTGCAATTCAATAGAAAAACAACTGTCTTTTTAACCTGAGTGGCCTTTAAGAGTAGTAATTACTTTACATTCAGTATCTTCAACTTTTAGCATCACAATATGGCCAGAATAATCTCCAACAAAAGCATGTTTTGACTGACTATCAAATCTGAATCAAGAGTTAAGCAGTTAACCAAGTGCTTTGAATTAAGCATAGAAACAGTTATTTCTGATTACAATACAAAATAAATAATGCAAAAAGGATACTGTAAACAGGTACACCATGCATTACACAGATAACCACCAAGACGATGACCAGTCTCTGAACAATGCCACTGAAAGTACTTGTCCCGACCAACGCTGAGAACCCATTCGCAATTCAAGGCAAAAATCACAGCTGCTACACGATTTTGGTGTGCTGAAAACGAATTATTTTCAGTAAATGTTACCAAAGGATCTTTAGCAACAACGCCCTTTCTAATCCTGGATAGAAATAGGGCTAATAGTTTTATTAAATACATTAAGCCGAAGATTTAACATTCTCAGGAGTTATAATCACTTCAAGAGACTAACCTAAATAATCTCGTTGATGGTTCATTCTGTTAAAATCATCTGCCAGCACAAATTCCTAAAAATTGGAGGTAACATAAATACACATTTATGGCTCATAGTCCGTATGATGAGTGCCTCCCAAACTTCGACAAATATTACAACTACTTACGGAAATAATTCCAGTGTCCATGCCAACAAAAAGTCGGCGAGTTTCTTTATTATAATCCATTGCAGTGGCTCCAGCTGCAAATTAATCTTTTTAATGGACATGTAAGTGGAACAACAGGACTTACTCCTTAACTGGCATAAAACTTACCAGGCATATAGTGACATATACTTGGCCAATACTGTCCACTGTCCCGTTTCAACCACACCCGCACAGTTCTATAGAAAGTGAATTTATAAATTAAGAAAACGTTTCATTAGTAAAATACTATTCAACCAAAGAAACAATTGCATTTGATAATTGTTTCATGCGAGACTAACAAATTGATGAGTATGAGCCATAAATTATCTGCATGCAATTGTTGGATTTTTTTTTTCCTATTGGCTGTATTGCATCATGCATGCAAATCAGCATATGTAGTTATTCTTCTATTTATGTGCAGCACATTTTTGAGCTTGAAAAGTTTCCAGTTTGCACCAAAGATGTTGAGCAATCATATATACCTACAGTACCTACAAAAAATATTTCAGCATATTTTAGCTGTTGGCATAGAAAGGCTACAGCTATTTTGGAAACTCAATGCTAAAGAAAACTTACGAAATATCAACTTTAGATTATGTTTACAAATATGCATCCATATCACCGGAATTATGCAACTGTTTCACTATCATCCTAATTTCCAAGTATCTCAATGTTTACAGGACAGGATGGATGTTATTTTGAAAATAGTCCCCAAATTATTTCTAAATCTTAAAAAACTCTGATAATTTTAGCCAAAACAAAACCATATAATATTAAGCCAATGTACAACATAGAGTTATGTCATCAGGAAGAAAGTCTTAGGGCGTTTAATTAAGATGATAGAAAGCCAATGTGATTAAATTCACAACAGTTGATTTTTATATAGGTTTCAATGACCTCTTCAAAGCAAATGATCACTTGACACAACAGTGTCAATAAAGAGAGCAGATAGAATTTGGTTCCATTATCAGACCTAAGCTAAACTCTACTTTCAAAATATGGTTTACATATGGTGATTAAACTTTATAGTATCATGTGCCAAATCAATAATATCATAACTGTGTACATATGATGAATAGCAAAGGTGGAATAAGTTAGACCATCCAAAGCGTCAAACTTGGAAAATGGGATTAGGATGACATCTCTCCAAAATAATTTGTTGCAGCTGCATTAGCAACATTCTAAAATGGTTTGCAGCTAATGGCATGGTTACAGGAGTAATCTTACATTTGGAGTACAAGTTGCATTTACCAAAATGGGACAGGACTGCAAACGATGCAACTTTATTTTATCACATACTAGGGGATGCCATTAAAAAGGGAAGGAAAATGTTAGGCAAAAGTCTCTTGAGTGATTAATCAAGATTGGATTGACTTGCATATTGAACTTCGAAATATCCTTGTTAACTTTATCAAGAGCAATTTTCGAAATGTTTTTTGCTGCATGGGATAAACATTTCTTCACCAGAAAAGGTCATGTTTTTCTGTACAGCGACATAATGTGGCCTGTACGTAGGCCAGAAAATCCTTGAGCAAAGGGCATTGCTGATGAAATTACCAGCTTTGAGCTGGTAACATACCAACAGTGCAAAATTATAGCCATAATGATGAAATTAGCCTCTTGCCAATGAAGAAAGATTAGCCCAGGTTAACACCTAAATAAATTACCATACAACCACTGTACACGTGCCAACAAATAATGCAATGCCATTGTAACACTTCGGATTAAACTGACAAGCTGAAATGGGATCCTGCAATTTAGTACATGGTACGAGACACTGCTAGTTTGCTGATTTTGACTACCCTAAATGCAGCACATGTGTCCACGCAACTTGAACATAAACCACATGATGTCTTAAGCAGTATGAATACATGCATGATTACATATTGCTTATATAGTGAGCCTTAATTGTTGATACGTTTAGGTCCAGACCAACGAGTGGCAGTTAGACAAGACAACACGTAAGCATAACCAGCACGCTTCCACTGCGCAGCAAAATTTCTGCTTAAAAAACACAACAATAATAACTCAGGGTATAAATCCAGACCTAGTTCCCAAGCCCCGGAATTGTAAGACACTTGGTTGGCAACTTCTTTCGTTTGCACACAACCCACTTTACTTCGAAAATCCAAGATCAATCAATATACCGACTCGCTTTATGCAATGTATAGTGGGTTTAATACGAGTTCGCGGGATCACAAAAAGCACAACAAATACTTGAATGACTCATAGTCAAGTGCGATTTGTTAAATGGAGTCGCATATGAAACAAGACCATATTTAATACACCGTGATACTCACCTGTCATCGCTAATGCTAATGACACCGTCCTCTCCGCTTATAATTACGGCCATGTTGATATCGTCGTTGCATCCTTCAAGTTTGTTGATTAGCTGAGGTCTTCGGGAGCTCCCCTGCTTCGAAGAGACAGAACCAGCAGCAGGCTTAATCTCCGCTGCCATTATTAATTTCTAACAAGAATAAATTAATCGTTTAATCTATTTCGTTCTTGCAGCCCACTTCCGACTGGATATTATCGTCAAACGTTTCGATTTATACGCATTTATAGCAGTTTTGGCATTTTCACTTTTTTTGATACTAATTCAAAAAGATTAATAAATTTGAATATATTAATAGGTTTAATAATAATTGTATGGCTTACTAAACATTTATAGTTTAGTTTAGTTACGATTCAGTTTCAAAGATACTTATGATAGAATCAAGTATAAAATGAAAACTCGCTCTGCTTACTGTGATCAACGAAAGGGAGCAGTACCGTCGTATAATGTTTCACCATTATAGTTGAAGCGCCAAATTTGAATTTCTAATCTTATTTTTTTTTAAAGTTTTCAATTTATTTGAAATTATGTAGTGTTAAGTAATGGCAAACCACAAACACAATTTTAATAATTAACATAACACCATATTTGTTTCGTTATAAATGGTTGTTTTTTCAAAAGCAGCTTAAAACGCGTTCCAAATAAAGATATACAATTAAAAAGCAACCTTAAATATTATTGATATTACGGATGGTATTAAAGATTATTTAACTTTAGTCGTTACTGGCACTTACCTTTATGGAGAGACACATGTTAAGAAGAAAAATGCGTGTTCGTGCAGCTATTGCGAAATCAAAGATCGTGCACATCACTCAAACAGTATGGATTTACAATGTAATACTTTATATATTTAAACGTTTAAAAATGAGAGAAATCTCTCTACAATTCAATAACATGAAAAACATGCATTGCACGATTGCCAGATTTATATAGCAATACACTGAAGTTGTGTGACTACTTCTTTATGATGCATCACAAATACTACACATTGAACATTCATAATACAAACATGAATAATAACATGAATGTCGTACCGTCATGTACCTACCATTAGGTTTGCTAGAATAGAATATTACAGCTCATATGATCTTCTATGAAATCTATGAAAATACTATGTACTTGTAGTTCGCCAAAGCTGATAATTAATTGAAAATGTACAGTATAAGCAGTCAATTTCCAACAAGCCTTTGTTGTCATTGCTTATTTATCATTAATGGGTGTTAAAATTTGGCTCAGAAATAGATGTCCTCTTTTTTAGCAGACATAGGAATAATTTATACTGTTTGTACTATAAATTACAGGTTACATGTTTGGCACGCTATCTCCAAGCTAATTGCCTATTCTAATCTTGAAACAAAAGGGCAATTTGAAAATAAATAAATACGGATAAATCATGCAAAATGTATGCCAACTTCAACAATGCCCTGTTCAACCATGAATTATCCGCAAGATACATTTCGTTAAAGATCAAACATTTTTAGAAGGGCATAGTTGTTCACATGACTTATGCTTACCGATTGTTTGAATGGTTATTTTACAATGCTGGCCACTAGACTTCCCACTTGAATCTTCACGCAATTGAATAATTTAAAGGTAGCAAGTCCGTTAACTTTTTTGGGATTCACTCATCGTGCTTAATGCCAACAAATTTTTGTTCTTCGCACTTGACATTCTCCTCGAAATCACAACTTTGCAATTGCGAACTAAACAACTGCCCCGACGTGCAATAATGTGAAAATTTCTTTCCATGCACACAACGATAAAACACATGACATCCTTGCTCATGATCTGGGTAGAAACCATCTGCTTTATTGCTACAGTTGAAGGAAGACGTTACCAAATCCGGTGGAGTAACTGATATTTCCGATGGTGTAGCCAGAGGCAGTCGTCTTCCAACAAGACTGGATGATTGGGCTTCTACAACGTCATGTTCTAATACTGTGATGGTGTTTGTACAAGTGACTTTGTCGTTGATGTCACACGTTGAGGATTTAGCATCGAAAATTTCCCCAGGGGGACAAGACGAGTATTGAAATGACCCGTCGAAACAACCGAAGTAGTTTTTGCAGCCACTGTCGTGATCCGGATAAGCTTTTGTTAGATTCCCAGGGCAGGTCAGCACGTTCACAGCTTGCAACAAACAGATCACATTTTCAGGCAGGTCACATGTTTTCGTGTCCGAATTGAAGACGAGGGAAGCTGGACAAGTGTAGGTATTCGTAGTACCATCGTGACAAACGTAAAATGACTTGCAATTTGTCTTTAAATCGACGTAAAATCCATCGTCTTTGTCGAGACAAGTAAAGTTTTCATTCCTGGGAAGGATTTCTTCAAAAGTAGAACCATCGTTCATCATTGGTTCTTGAGTGGTTTCTGGAAGCTCTGGAAATGGGATTTCTGTTGAACTGGCATCTTTCATACATTTCACGTCATCTTTAACATTGCACATGACATCGTGCTCTCCTGCACTTGTCTTGGACTCGAATGGACATGAGATGCTGTACAACTGCTCGTTGATGCACAGGTAAACGCTGAAGCAAGTGTTAGATGGGAGTGAAGAAACTCCGGTAAGATCAATGTAAATTCCGTCGGACCTCCGGCTGCATTCCAGGTTGCTGCTTGCAGGAGATGTCTGCCTCCGAAATTCCTGCGTCTGGGAACGGAATGAAGACGGCAAGGATCTAGCTGAAGAGTAGTTCCTGTAGACCCAGCTCTGGGGAGCGCAAGACATAGTTTCACTTAGGTCGCAACGTTTGTGTAAGATGTTGAAGGCCTTGCCGGATTCGCATTCGTATGTGAAACCTCGACCGGCTTCACACATGTGCCACTTGCGACAGTTGGAGTCCGGATCCGTGTAATACCCGTCTTCCTTGCCTCCGCAGTCGAAAGCTGATGAGGTGCTTCTTGGCCATTCTGGATTGGCATTTGCTGGCTTCATTTCGGCTATGTTGCCTATCTTGCAGTAATGTCTTACCTGGAGGCTTTTGCTAATGGTCGAAGGCATCGGACAGTGTAACCAGAAACTTTCTTTGCTGCTGAAACACAGTGTGATATTCCTGCATCCGTCCTGAAACTGAAAGTGGAAACTGCTGGGCTTGGAAACATTCCTCGATGGAAGTCGTTCCTCACATGTTACCTCTAGACCCGGTCGACATTCCTGCTTCCATGCATGGAAGAGCTGGTCAGATGGACAACGGGAGGATTTTACCAACTGACCATCCACGCAGACGTGATATCTGGAACAGCCAGTGCTAATGTCTGGATAAAAACCGTTTTCACGTTTGCGGCAGTCGAACAAGTTCTGGTTGGATGAAGATGGCCGACTTCCAATGGTCCAACTTGGCCTGGAACTGGCAGTAGGCGCTCTAGTGGCTGCAGTAACGCACGCTTTCTGTTGCCTGTTGAAAACCTTATAAAGGGGACAAGATCCTGATTCGACATGGTTGTCACGTTTGCAGATGTGAAAAATCTGCTTGTTTCCTTGGTGGTCTTCGTATACCCCATCCGACTTATTCTTACAGCTGTAGTGCCGCTGGATCTTACACTGCGATGTCCTTTTGCTCTTGCAGGATGCATCATTCAGGTGAAATATCATGTTACCAGGGCATTTCATCACTTCTAACTTGCTATTCTGACAGATGAAGTACTGGCGACATGCTGATGTGGTGTCGATGTAGTATCCGTCGGGCACTGAAGAACAGTTGAACTTCCTCGCCGTTTTGGCAATGCATACTCCAGAATTTTCGTCGAAGCAAGTACCGTTGGAGCAGCTGTACTTCTCCGAGGACATGCCATGACTGCAGAAAAAGTAGATGGAACAGTTGCCAGTGGAAGAGGCCGCGTAAAATCCGTCTGACCTCCCGCGGCATTCAATGCTCGAGTTAGGGGACGTCTCCACCTTACAAACGGCAAATTTTTCGTCGGAGCACACTTTATTGTTGGTGTCAAATATCTGACCAGCGGCGCAGGTGATGTTCACCATGTTGAGACGGTTCCGACAGTAGTAGTAAGACTTGCAACCATTGCAGTACATGGGGTAGTAGCCATCGTTCTTGAAGTCACAGTTATCAATGTCTGTCCTAAGTCCAGTTTCTGAACAACTGACGCAGTGATCAGTTAAACACTTGGCGGTGATTGGATCGAACAGTTGCCCGGCGGTGCATACGTATTCGGCGGTCATCTGTCCTGACCGGCAATGGAAATAGTTCTTGCAACCGGAAGCATAGTCCGGGTAGTAACCGTCGGTCTTGTTCTGACAGATCTTCTCAAAGACAATTGCTGGATGTTTTGGAACCACGGCGTCCTCGAAGGGCGATGGGAAACAGGCCACCAGACTCTGAGGCCAACATGCCTGAGAATCTTCCTTGAAGATCTCACCTACCCCACAAGATAGTTCGGCTGCAACAAGCTCCCCCCTACAAGAGTAAAATGTACGGCAGGCTTTGGCAGTATTCGCGTAGTAGCTGTCTCGCTTGCCGGAACAGAACGATGGAGATTTTCCCTGCTCGTGACAGTCAACTGTGGCCTGCGGATGACATTTCTTGGTTTTAGGATCAAAAGCGTCACCAGGACGACACACCAGTTCAGCCATCTTTCTCTCGTCCTTGCAATTGTAAAATCGCTTACAGTTGGTGGAGTAATCAGGATGGTAGTCGTCGGATTTGTTGCGACAGTATGCGTCTTCTGGTTCATACACCTCGTCCTCAGTTGGCATGTGCCCTTCGCAGTGAACGAATTTTTCATTCATACAACGTCGAAATGAGGCGTCGTAAGCCTGGCCAATGGGGCAGTGGAGGGACATCAGCTTCCGTTCATTTTTGCAGAATACAAACTGGGTACACCCTGTTGATGGCAGGGGAAAGTAGCCATTAGCCTTGCCACTGCACTCGCTCATATTCAGTCTGATAGTGGCAGGTGGCTTCAGGTGATTACAAGGAACCGCCGAAGCAACCACGCACTTGGCCATGTCCTTGTCGAATTTCGTGCTCTTTGGGCATGCCATTTTGGTCAGAACTAGACCAGACTTACACTTGAAGAAATGAGTGCAGTTTTTGGAAAAGTCAGGATGGTAGCCGTCTGCCAAGTCCTTGCAGCCTGTTTCACTTTCCAGACTAGGGGCAGAGCATTTCTGCAACAATTCTGAAAAGATCTGGCCTTCCAAGCACGACCCTCCAGACATCTTCAAGCCACCGTTGCATACAATGAACTTTTTACTGTGTGTATCAGAAACGGCATATCTGCCATCAGGTCTTCCAGAACATTCTTGAACGGGAACATCGGCCTGCATCACATCATCGGCACACTTTGATTGTCCATCATCGATGCAAATTTCTCTTTCAATGTCAAAAGCTTCGCCTTCTATGCATTCGAATTCGTGTTGTCTTCCATCCTGGCACTTGTAATATCTCCTGCAACTGCTGTTTGGAACATGGTAGAAGCCGTTCTTCTTGTTGAAACAAACGCCAAAGTCTGAAAGGTTGGGGCAAGGGGCTTTCTGGTTGCCGGTATTACAAACTTGAAGCTTGGCATCGAAAATCAACTCAGGGCCACAAGAGCAATTTACGCGTTGATGGTCCACGCATCTGCAAAGCAAGGAAATGACAATGTAATTGAACTAAATTAATGACATACTACATGTATTAGCCGCTGTCAAGAAGTTGCTGAACAGCCAAAGAAAAAATTCAATTGCCTGAATTGTTAAATATTCCAATGGCGTCGGGTGTTCAGCAAATTCTTGATAATTGCTGTTATTGACCATGATGGGAAACTAAAGTTACCTAAAATATTCGCTGCAATTCGAAGTTTTTGGATCTTGATATGCACCATCGATGAGGTTTTTGCAGTCAATATAGCTCACCACTGTTGGATTGACGGTATCACATGGTATGGAATCTAATATCTCTTTTGGAACGCTGCTTTGTGACAACGAGCTGATGAAATCCACCACCTAAACCAAAATGATATTGAAAATGAGATTCTGGTGTAACGTCATTGATCGATAATTGGTGTGGAATGTTCTTGAAAGTATAAGAGTTATGTTCTTCACGTATATGCTCGTTATTTTTTGCACAAGAATGATTGAACTTTATTTAAAAGTTTGTTCAATAAACTATAAACTCGTGATTTAAGAAAAACGAAAAAACAAATAAAGAACAGTGCTATATTAGAAGATTAATTATGCATATGTACGTATGTATGTCATAATTTATATCTTCGTATTAAAAATTCTAACAATAATTGCAAACACAATCATTCTGTTAAAGTTATATAATAACAATAAATGATGTAACAAGTTATAAAAATCGCCAGTTGATCTTATTTCTATTAAAATATCGTTTTAAAAAAAATGTCACTAAAATTACATATTCTGAAAAACGAAATCGTTACTTGTACAAACAATCGGGTTATATACATATACATTATGAGCAATTTAGAATGATTCCTGCATAACCTAAACATTCTAATATCTGTAAACCTATGTTTATAGTTTATGTTATAGATGTTCATTTTTTGTGTCACCGACTCAGTCTTAACATGCAGGACAAAATTTTTTAAAAAAACCAAATCTTTACTTATGTAAAACTGGTTTCAGCTCGATATAACAAGTTGTTAGTTTCAAAAGTTAGAAATACAACATGCACTAGCTTTCAAACAGCGATTAAGTTATAGCTTTTTAAGAAGAAGAAGAAGAAAAAAAGTGACTGCAAGAAAGGGTCTATTAATCATGATGTTAGCAAGTTTTAAAATTCATGATCAGATGACCGGATTTAAGTTTGTATTTCATAAATAAAAAATATTTTTTCTAATGTCCTGTTGCACAGCCATTTGGCAAGGAATGGGTCAAGGTCATCGAAAGGGCCAAGGTTGGTCAAGATGAGTGTGCCATCTTGAATCTATAGACACGGAGGTCAAAGGCTAAGAACGCGGATTTAGTGATAAAATACATCAATTGTGACGACAACAATGGCTCATCTTCAGGTTTCAGAAAGTAATTTAACAACGTACTGCTGGAGAAAGGATGCAAGGTTTCTAACCTTCCGTGATTTTATTCTTTCTTACTTTGACTAGGATTTTGGAGAAAAAAACATAGAAAAACAAGATGATATTGTCTTAACTAATGTTGCCATTTTTCCAAATCGACCACATGTGCATCTGAGCATCACATACTTATAAGCTTGCCAAGTTGAATTTGACCTCGTACACATAGGCACGTTAATTTAATTAGCCATCTAGAGCAAAGTTGTTCACGTCAAAATTCCACATCCTGTATGATGGCGTAGATGTGAAATTCATTTTTTATTTTGTTCCCAAAATAGAAGGAAAATTATTATGGGTCGTACATGACTATCTTAAGTGAAACGGGTAGGCCAATGTCACGCTTACAGTGTCAACGAGGAAAATTTATATTCCCGAATTAACGTCAGACTGAAATTGTTTTAGGCAAAAAGGTTTTGACACTTCACCTCCTCCATTAGCTACTGTATGCACGTTACTTTTAGAAATTCTTTTAGGCATTTAATTGGCACGCTTTATACCCGTTTTAATGATGAATGCGATGCGTTTTTCCTAATAACGTAACCTAAACGACCAAGTTTTCGTGACCTCGATTCGATGATTGCAACGTTTTATTAAACTGTTCGAAGCGAGAACAATGATGCTGCTTTTGATGCTGGCATTTTTTTTTTTTCAAGAATTATTATTATTATTTTGGTAAACCCCAGAGATCCTGCTTTGCGTCATTTCTCAAGGTTGTATTCACTAGGCTTTAAATTATGTCACGTATATACATAAAAAGGCGAAAGTGCATCCACTAAACATTTAATTGCTATATTTTATTTGCTTTTTTCGTGTTTTGCAGAATATTTGATGGGAATTGATGCCGGCAGCTGAAATTTCGCAAATAGTAATTTTAAACAAAATATCCTATGCAATTAAGATAGTAAACTTGTAGGTAAATAGTAGCATAATATATGGAATTTCTAGCAGGTAAATGTAACATGGATCTTCCTGAATTTTTTTAATAAAACTACTGACTGTTGAACCAGTTTAAGTGAATTTTTAAAAATAAAATCTATCAAGTTTTTCATTTGTTAGGTTTCGTAGTAATGTATACGAACTATGTATATATTATGTGTGTAACGTTGCACCTTTTGTCGCAACCCTGAATTGTCTTGCAGATCACGTGCATGGTTCAGTTAAGATTTTATTTTCAGAGAAAAGGACAGTAGATAGGCCTATATTCCCTACATTTTATTTTCCATTAGACCATAGATAAAATGTGACTTGATTCCTCAAATAGGTTGATGGGAGAATTGTAAGCCTTGTTAGCTTATTTTAGTGATTGTAAGTTTGCATTTGAAACAATGATCATGTACTGCTAAATTTGCTGCAAAATTCATTTTTCCTCCAACGTTTTTTGCTAAACACTATAATGCAAAAGTAAACTGATTCTCAAAATATTAAAGTTGAAAAATGAAAGTATATTCATTTTTTTAGACACAATTTTTAACTCTTTCCTACAACAGACAAATTTTACATGTGGACTTGTGAATTTTTACAAGCTCGACATATGGAACCACATAACACTGTAATCCGCAACTTACTTTGTATAACTTTTCGTTACGTTATAACGTTGAGTGTTATTTAACTCTCTAGGCTCACATTAGCAAATTCTCGAGTCTTTGTAAGTCTGTGTTCACTTACAGAGCGCATTTTGACATTCGACATTACACAAAGTGGGCTTTGGGTTAACGCTGTTTTAATTGTGAATTTCAGCTTTCTGCTCACGTGCTAAGCTTGTGAGGTTGCATGTAAACTGCCTCATTGAGCGCGTGCTACCCATTCACACCTAATTAACGAGACCGACGTGTGATTTTTGTCTGCGATAATGACAACTGCAGTGGGACAATGTCCAGAAGACAAGTGGACGCCTATATTTACCGTTTCATACTTGGTTTCGTTGTTGAATGCCTGAATAGTTTGCGTCAGCAGAATAGCTCCTGGAAGACAAAGAAGAAAAAAATTAACAACTGACTTTTAACCTATTCGCATGAAGGCAAATGCGGTATTTGTCATTAAATAGAAAAAATAACATTGTTTTTTTGGTTGAGCTTACTAAGAAAAAGGCATTAATTATGATTTCTTTCCGCGTTTCACTATCATAAACTTGTAAAACACATTTCTAAACTGATGTCACATCTTTTGTATAATGCATTTTGTCATATACTATGGTTGCTGTTGAACAAAATGTGGTTTTTAATGTTCTAAATATAATACCGAAATATGCTTTGAGGAAATTCAGAACCACTGCAGCACCATTGAAAATAACATTTGGAAAATACTATTTAAAAATTACTGAATATCTTTAATCACAACATATAGTAAAAGAATTAGAAAAATGGTTAATAAAATATTGATATTACAAGGTCGTAAAAGCATTATCGTTAACTGCATATAATCCATCGATCATTTGGGACAAATACTGCTCCTGGTAATGTGACGGGGCTAACATTTTGTGATGTTATGATGAATAACACGCTTATCTTACAAATCATCCTAAAGGCATGATTAATGTTTCGAGGCATGGTTTCTCATTTTGATACATCACTAGACAATGTTGTATTTATATTTACACTTGCATCCAGCACATTCATTAACGTTTTCACATCGAAGGGAATGTAGGTTTATTCAGTCTCTTCTATACACAACCCTTCTCCCCAAAAAGAATACATTATTGATTTTTGAATTTCGTGTATGCAATATAGGTAATGCTTTATCGTCAAATTGTTTGCGCAAGTATTTTTGTTTAATCTATTTGCAAATAACGGATTTGTTGAAAATGTTCAGCAAACATTTACATTGGCATCAGGTTGTGCCATGTAGTATATTTGGCTGGGCTCTCGTTATCAGTTTGGAATTTCAAGCAATATAGAAACAACATTCCTGCACAAGCTTTTTTCAACTCAAATGTTATGACGCAAACAAAATATGTTGGTATTTTATTTGTTTTGAGGTTTATTTGATTACCTCATCTTTCAGGGGTTTCCCAGAAATTGCTACATTGATTGAGTCGATCATTTTATTGGCTGACATTCACTGCAATATACTGTCTTTACATCACGCTTGTAGTACATGGAAGCAAGCTAAATATTTACTCTCATCATCATATTTTTTTATTCCTGTAACACTACAGTAACAATCATTTATGAAGTTAAAAGTCACGAAATACGTGATATGACGCTTGTCTAAAATATAATGTAAAACCTACGCAACGTATGATCTCTCTAAGTACTAGTTACAAAAAAAAATCAATTTTTTTAAATATGGGAAGTGATGGCCTCCTATCTTAACTGGTCATAACTGCATCCAATTTTCCGTGAAAAAATATGCTAATACTTAATAGGGTAATTGTGTTACCCTATTAACTAGTCGGGTAATTTATATTAATGCGATCGTAATAACCAACTTCGTTAAAATTGCTTGCAAAATTAATTAAAAAAACTACACGATTTTATACGTGTATTATCTTCTGATAATCACTTAAATTGGATGTGGTTTTATTTCTTCAAAATTTCTTCAATAAAATGGGTTTTAAATTAATTGCTATTTTGAAGAACAACTGTTTACAACATAGTTTATACACTTACAACTTTTGAACATTCCTGCTGATACCGGTAATAAAAATGAAACACTTATTTCGAAGTATGCCATACATGTACTTATTCATATCTTAATCAAATACCATGACCTGAAAAATACTCCAAAGTATAGATAGATATTGTTAAATAAATTTCATGCACTTATGAAAAAATCGACACTTTAAATATTTGCCATGAACATGTGGAAGTTTGTAATAATTGTTATAGCTCTGGTTAGGCCATGTTGTTATAAATGAAATCTTTGTATAGTGCAGTTAAAATTTCAATTAAATTTTAAGATATTTTAAACTATTACAAGTTATAATGGAAACATTTAGTAAGAAAACAAAAATATTGTATTTGGAATGTGAACGTCACTGAAATAACCAGTTTGGAGGCATTTTCGCCCAGCAATCGCCAATTTCCCCCTTCTTCTCCCCCCCCCCTCCCCCCTGTTATTTTATGTGATATAATGCGATAACTTGGATTCCATTGGCAAGACCAAGTTTATCGGTACTCAACAATGCATGCCTTTTACACAATTTGTTCTATTCAAGGTTTCTCCTTAATACTGTTGATGAACCCGGATATGCGCGTCTTTATGTTGGAAAATAAATGCCTATGGATTAAAAAAAATACAAGCTTTAGACGTACATGCATAAGTCAAACTTGAAAGTTTTAAACATTGTACGCAGGCAATATATTGCATAGATTGATTGCGATTTCGAATGGAAAGCTAGGCCTATGTCCGCTGGCGTTCAATACATTCTGTCGGCCATGCTTGAGTTGATCTTGAAAAGAGGCATTCACCTCTTGAATATATCGTCTAAAATCCCAGCATCGCATACATCAGGCAAAGTGGAAAGGACTGAGGAGATAGTTTTTTTTATGTAGAAACTCGAACAGGTTCTAAAGACTGCACTTCTGATCCAGAGGCATAAATTTCAATCAATTTGCATCCAATTCGTATGGCACGTATTTACTTCTTGCACACGCCTGAACGTCTACATAAAAATGATGGAGTACCAAAGGTGGAGGCCAATGCAGAGAAGAGTCCGGGGAAAAATATCCCTTTCTCCTTATTCATATAGAAAATTGTCAGGAAACGGAAATAGCATCCTTTGCATTGAGGCCTTGCATATAGAAAACTCCTTGATTTATATTAGTTTGTATAGGGGGAAAAAGTTGGCAATTTTGAATATTGAATTTTCGGAGAAATTGTGGCCGATGCAGGTTTCTGGAATTGAAGAAATTGCGGGTGTATAAATGGAATGGAAAGACTTCATTCAGCCATAATCAAATGAAATATATTATACAGCATTTGATACCTTAGCATACAATCTATAGATTATAATGTATTGAAATTTATTTCAATAGAATCAAGTGCATTTAGAGTGAGTCGTACTTCATAAATTTGAGTATAAAAGGTGCACTTGATGCGCTGAATAGAACCGAAATAATACGATATTAATAACTGTATACTATTTATGTTTTCTGTATAATCAGATTTTTGATATACTATTTGTGATATGAATTTCTTCACATGCCTCAAATATTGAGAATTAACGCGGTGTCCAATTATTAAATTAGGTGAAAAGTTGAAAAGAAATTATAAGTATATATAATGTATATTATGATTGATATATATATAGTATAATGTAGACTTATTTTTTGTGCAATGCATTTTTTTACCATGCAAATAATACATTGTAGTCTAATAAACATGTGCAATGACGATGCATATTAACAGGAAATGTACAATTAAAATATTGTGAACCATCAAAGACTATTTTTACTCGACGTTATCTCGCGAATAATTTTATTTAAGCAACATGAACTTTAATCGTCTGTTCGCCAAGGTTTAATTATTAATATGGGTTACTAAATATATTCTTAATCAGTGTACTTATCATTTCATACTTAGGGTATGTAAACGTTTATTCAATTATTTATATGCTTGTATTCTGCAACTGGCAACATCTACATCATGTCCTTGTTTTCGTCTAGAACTTGGATAAATGCATTTTAAGACGTATTATATTGCTCCATTACAAAATCGTTAATTTAATTGGCGCCACTGTCACGATATATAGAGGCAATAAATTCTTTTGGAATTAGCTTTTTGTGGATGAGGACTAGATATCACCGACGTTACCAGTAAGCAATTACTTTAAAACATTCACGGATTTGTCAATTAATTTAGAAGCAACGTGATTGCAATTCATGTTGTTTTTCATGAAAATGGCACGTTCCTATCAATGTATTACATTACACACTCGTGTTCCACGTGATACAGTTTCAATCCGTGTAATTAGTAATCTGTCAATTTCTGAACTATAAAAGTCAAATTAAACTTCTCAAGTTATATAATAATTCAGAATACGGCGTGGTAGAAATTTCCAGTATTGCACGATTTCCCTATGTAATATTCGACTAAAATAAATGCAATATGATACATGAGATAGAATTATCAATCAGGGAATCACATTATTAATATAGACATTGATCGATAGACTATATACTATAGCTTGGGTTAGAGGTTATTGAAATTGAGCGACATTGCCATGAATGCAATTTTTAAACTAATCTGTAATTGGTACTGGTTGCTGTTTTATCATGTGAAAATAATTTTAATTAAGACAAGTTTCCTAAATTGGAAATCCGTTATCGCCGTCTTTCACAAATGGAAATTGGGCATTTGACATGCGTCTGCTTAATGGACCTTAAGTAGATTTCACCAGTTAAAAATGTTAATACGTTCACACGTGACTTTAATCAAATGATCGACCAGTCCATCGTCAAAACGTAGGATTAAGGATTACGTGATGAATAAATTGGTCTACCATTTGTATGTACAAATCTGCATTTGATCCATTGCTTTGACATTTCTATCTTCACTGCAATATAACAAAATTGCTATTCATTACGAAAGATAACACTTTATAAAGAAATATCGTTAGAAATTGTTAGAAAGCACTAAATGAAAGAAGCCGCTTCTGTATACGGAAATTCGAGTACACAGTCGTAATATATTGATTCTAAAATGTATGCAATCTATAATTTTCACAAAATTATCTAAATCAAATCTTATAGCTAACCCAAATCTTGCATTTCACTAATTAATTTTTTTTTAGTTTTTGATTGCTAATTTGGTGATATTAAAGAACATATTCTGAAAAATCGCTCTAGCAGTTTGTGGTGGCACGTGTATTGACTATAGTTCCCAGCAAAACAATATAACATTTCTAACAAACCTGTACCATTTGCACGATACCCAATTTAATTTAATCGACAATTAAGGTAAGTTTTGCTTGGGAATTTTGGCTTTCACTAGAGGGAAATTCATTTCTGATCTCAAATCAACTTTATCAAAATTTGTAGCAACATAGGAACACGTCCAAAAAAAATAAATAAATAAAAAAACTGTTCCCTCCACCACTTTGGCACGTTTTCGTAGAAACTACTTTCAAACCGTGCAAATTGGTATATGAAGGCATTTCTGAGTATATACATAAGATAGGGGTAAAACAAGGCAAATGCTTACCTGTCAGTACAATCACTGCAGCTGCGGAGGTCATCCTGCCACGCGTGAAGGGGAACGTAGTGGAGAGAGTGGGAATTCCTAAAATCATCAGATGCCAGTTGAACTGTCAAAAAGTGTTACGTACATGAAAACAACAGCAGTTAAGCGGGAAGTGGGTGGCAGATGAAATTCGTTCCTTTTTTTTTTTTTTAAAAGAAAATCTTGATTTTAAAAAAAGAGTTGGTTTTTATGGAAAAAAAACTTGAAGCACGATGTGGATGTGAATGTGCAAACCGAACAAGACCGAATCTGACGTGCACTGTGAGCTTTGGCAATGCCTCGAAGTCGACTTGATGAAGTCACGTGTGAACTGATACCGAATGCTAGGCTTTCTGGATATGAAAGCGTCTCTTCAGCGCTTTAGCATCAAATGAGGATGAGGCGCTGCTGCTGCCTGCAAGCTGTGAAGATGAACAAATGGATCCCCCTTTGGCGCGGCTTTATTGGGTGCCGGGTTGCGGGAATTCACTCACGTGGAACACTTGCTGTGTACCTATTGGAAAAGCAGCCTCGAGGGTGCATCACAATGTGTCAACCCGCGAAAACCCGGGTCTCACATTTTTCAATTTTCTGATAAAACTCGTTGGCTAAAATCATGCATGCGTCCAATGGAAATTGCATAACGATACGATGGTCAGGAAGAATTTTCGCAACGAGATATTAGAGAAACTTTCGTAACGAGATAATAGAGGAACTTATGTAATAAACAAAAAATGAAGACAAATAAATGCACGGTTTTCAAAATAAAGACAGACTATGGAAAATGTTTTCTATTGTCTTACATCGGTAAGTGGAGTTCAATGGCGCCATACTGCAAATAATCACTAATAAACATATTGAAACACATTTTGGTAGTTAGGAGGGAACACTTGACATGAGAATATTACTTAATAACTAATTACCCTAAAGAGTATAGTTTGTGATGATATTGGAGATATTGTTCATATGAATCTATAGGAATATACAGATGCATGGAAAGTTTTGCTTTTTTCTTGTGGAATAATTTGTTTTAATGGTAAATCATGCTTTTTGTTAAAATTATAAATTTCTTATTTTATTACAAAGTGGAAAGAGTCTGATAGGGACAAATAAATTATATAGATAATTTTTTTGTTAGAGGTAGACTATCGTCATATTTATACTACTGTGCTATTGATTGTGGAATTACCTAAGGGTAGCACCAAAGGAAAATGTATTTTACCAATTGGAAAATATGTTATAATTAGAAACTTATCTTTCAGATAAAACCAAATGCAACACGGATTCGTATGCTCGAATTAATAACTGAAACAAAAGTAATCTTATGAAACGATAACAAAAGATAGCTTTAACAAATATTAATTTAAGCATAATCCATCTTTGGTAAGTAGTAATTTAGCTGAAGTAATTTTACTTAAGTGCCATTGAAAATTTTAATACTATTCATGTTAGGATTATTTCCCTTTTAATTGATATTCATGCTCAAATTTGATGGCTCATAAAGATGTAAAAAACGTCAGGCCGACCGAATACATTGCTATTGATTTATCGATATACAGCAAACAAGTTATTCAGCAATATCAATTCCACTAACAATCTGTTATTCACGATGTAATAAATTATTTAGTTCGTGTGAATTCTTTTTTGCAAGTTAATAGCAAGTTTCCAAAACAAATTGTTAATTGGGGAATCCAGGAAGAACTTCAGAAAAGAGGAGCGCTTCCCTCGATTCCCAATTCCTATAACCATAATTTAAATTTCCAAGAATATTTTAAAACAAGAACATCCATTAGAAATGTCAGAAACCAACCACTGTAACACTGTTGTTTCTAAACAGTTACACCATGACCACATAATCTATGCACTGTCTTTAATTGCAGATTGTATACGGATCTTAGCCATACATGCACAATTCGAATTTGTCTCAAATTTGTATTGCTGTTATTTGATGGAGACTTCAAGGTCTAGATAGAGGCCTGTCCATATCACCAATTGCACAAGACACCCATTACATTTACGAATAACACGAGTTTTCACGTAAAAAAAAGTGAAGGCTTTTTTGGAAGGTCCACAGATAAGAGCTGGAAACGACAGTGTTAAATCAATGCTGGCATTATTAATGCATCTTTTATCACCGATCCACACGCTCGCAATTAATTTCCGAGGAGAATAAAAGCTTCACTCGAAATCTATGCATCAACGAATTAATTTTTAGCAGATGATTAATGAATTCGCGTGGGTCTTGCTATATGGATCCGGAACATCACCGTCACGCTTTTCTTGTCAAATTGTTGATCTATCTGCCGGTTCTATTGCATTATAAAACAATCAACTCCGTAGAAGAAGAAGAAAAAAAAGAGCATGAAAAACCGATTTGAAGATTGCCTCAGAGGCATTTTCCTAACATTCCCCGCTATCTCGTGTCCACGCGAACATGTTCTCTGGCTGCTGCTGCTGCTGCTCCAGTCGGCTGTCTTATCTTGGTTTTAACAAATGGCGAAAGAATTGAATCTACGCCTTGGAAAAGAAAGGCATTGTTATCGTTCACACTTAGGGCTTTGATACGGAGCCAAGAGGTCTGCCTGTTTTTCTTACCATCTATTCCGAAACGGAACAGGTTATGCGTGACATTCTACTTCCACTTTTCCAATCACATTAAGATCAATGACAATGGAGGCGCCGAAGCCCTTCAATGTTATAAAATACAGAATTAGCAGCGTATTTCACGTGTAAGCAGCAGCCTTCAGTTTTTCGGGTAATTGAGGCCCATCTGGGCTATACATCATTTTGGCCAGATTAAGCAAGTATTTTTATAAAGTAGCGAATTAACCCACGACATCAAAATTTACAATGATTCAATTTTTCAGATTCAAATTCTTGAATCTAAAGAGATTCAGCAAAATTTAGCATTACTCTTGGGGAAGAATTTGCTCTGATGCTTTTTTTTTTATTAAAAAGGGTAAATTATCATACTAATTATACCAATATGAATGTAGATGTTAGATCTAACTAAGGAACAGTCCAATGGAAAATTTGCCCAATTTAATGCATGTTTGATTTGAAAACGTAAATCTTTCTGCTTAAAACAAACAAACTTGCGGAATTTTGAGCATCTAGTATATACAATCGACATTGATTGTTATGATTTTTATTCTCTAATGAGCATTAAATAACGCACCACATTTGTTAATAATTATTTTATAGAAAACAAAATTCTATCGACATGCAGTGTACATGTATAGCTGCATAGGCTGTGATTATGAATATTTAACACTGCATTGGATTGTAAATTTCTGCGCACTTTTAATTTTTTTTTCTGTGTAGGTTTGCAGCAATTATTTAATTTTTAAGCGTTCGACTAATTGCAATTAATGTTATCTCCTCGATCAGAGTGCAAATAACATTTGTGCGTGACGAGTGTTAATACATGTATGTTGTGCATTTGAGTTGCAGGAGGCCTGGTAATTTGCTGCGCGTCGGCCCGCCTGTATAATTGGGATGCTCGTTTCATTTGACCTCTCGAGTGTGCAATAACAGCGTTCGAAATTCCTTGAATCGTATTGCATTTACTTTGCCTCGGGGAATCCGGGTATTTAAGCTAGAATCTGATGTAAACTTTTGGGCATTATGTCTCATTATTTTTATGGGATTACCTTATGGGGTTGAATTTTCAATTTTTTTATATTTTTCTTTTGACGTGAAAAATGTTGAACGCTCTTTTATAGAGATAGGCTCTGTTTGTAAAATTGAAAGTAGACCCCGATGGTTTAGGCCCGTGGGGTCGCCACCCCCACGGCAAATGATCTGATAACGAGACGTAAGGCACGCGAGGGCGTGACCTTTATTGTCTACGTCCTGTATTCACGAAAAAATTGCGGATCCTGCAGGTTGGGATGCTCGATCCCTCGACCAGGTCATTCTTTTCAAATGCATGCCTACATCTAAGAGTTAAGGTCTTTTAAATTCAAACAAGTCAATTTATTTCAGGACATTATATTTATTCACATGTTTTTAGTCATAACATTGTATATTTCTACTGATTAATTAAAAGATTTTTACTGACTTTCAATGCCTAATTATTGCTTTTATAGTGTTATGCATATATATATATATAAATTATACTATGTATAGAATATGGCCTCAATCATGATGGAAATGACAGGTAATGTTGGCAATACAGTAACGTAGTATAACTGTTGTTTCTTGTTTTAGCATATTTGCAAGGCAACTTTCTAAGAGTTGTACGTAAAATTCTCAAATTTTAAAATTCACACATGACAATTTATGTTGATTCAGTGATTTTTTTTTACATTTTCAGATCGTAGTACACTAAACAAGGCTTAAAATTGACGTGGCACACCATTTTCTCTTATTTTCTCTATGAAATAAAGAAAAGTTAAGATTTGAATATTTACCATTAACATAATAAAGGTTAAGGAATTTGTTTCATAAAATACTTTTAAATTAAATCTTTTCGATCTGTTTTAAACTTTCGCGGCACACAAGGACCCTTGGTGGCACAACGGCCAAAAAACCGATAAGTTATATAGTCTTAACCATTTTTTTTTTTTTTTTTTTTTTTTTTTTTTTTTTTTTTTTTTTTTTTTGATTTTGAGAGGGTTATAAAATTGCCACTAATCAAATATCATTTACTTCCAAATGTTAGCAATGTTAGAATGTTAACATGTTAGCAATCTGCAAAACTCTTTAAATGTAATATAAAATTAATTATAAATTCATGAAACACAATTTATTGTAGAAAAACTAAAATTCATACATTGCAGTATATTAATAATCAACGTTAGGATGATACCGCTGGAGTTCACTAAATGCTATGGGTCGAAAAAGCATAAATTGACATCGAGGCTATTCTATTCGTTTCGTCTACAATTATACGAAAAAGCAAGACAAAATTAATTGAAAGTTTGTAAGCCCAAATACTGGTTGTGAGCAAACGTCGTGATTCGATTTTTTTCTCTAGTGTTGCTTCTTTTTTCTGTTTTTTTTTCTTATTTATTTAGTTTTTTTTTTTTCTTTAAAGATTTATTCTGCACGTGGGCACTCGAAGGTGGTTTGTGACCCTATAAGGTCAAAACAAAGTAGTAATATTTATTCTCTTAAGAACTGAGACATCCGCCTCGCGTGTGCTGGAATACCTCAGGGGGCCTCAACTCCCCAGCCGTTACCTGGGGTCGTAACCTTAGGGTCACGAGCTCGACTTTTCGCAAAATGAATAAGATAGCAATTCTAATAAGCACTTTCAAATTTCCCAACATAATTTTTGTTATTATATCGTGATGAAATTACAGGATTTTTAATTTGATCATTAATCATTAGTAGTCAACCAACAACATGCATGCCTCCAAAAAATTGCAATTTCTGCGTAAGCAAACGTCATTTATTCAATAGCAACACAATTCTTGGGACGAAAATTAAAAAAAAAGTACAAGTTACATTTCCTCTAGAATCTAATTTGTATTGCTTTTGAGTATTTTAAGCAATTTGTTAAAATTTCAAATTAAATGTTAACATAGTTTTGGATTTATAATTAATTTGCAAGAGCCGATATTCTGCTCATTAGTGTCTGAAAATGGTTTAAATTTTTTAGTAAGTATGACATATTTCTAGGTAGTTTTTTTTAAAAACTTTCAAAGTTACATTTTGTTAGAATGAAATTATTCAACTTATTAAAGCATAGTAATTGTAACAGCTAAATATTAGAAAACATGCTGTTGTATGCAAAAATCCATAACAATAGCATGCAAGAGTCAAATTTGCCAATGCAAATATGTATTCTGTTTGAAAATGCCTCTTCTTCAACGGTGTTAAACTTAACAAGAAACCATGCAATGACGCTTCAACACAAAGGCTCATCTTTTGTATGACGACAAACGCGCCTATTACAAATTTGAATTTGTATTGTAAAGTTTTAAAGAATTTTTGAATAATATTATGTCTATAAGCAAAACCGATATTAATTGGATCATGAATTATAACAGCTACGAATTTTATTACGAGATATTAAAGTAATCTATAAAAAACAACCCTTGATATCATATGTATATTAATCCGTGCACATTATAATAGAAGACTCCCTGCATATTCATTATAATTCCATACACATACAGCCTTGGGAAGTACCACTGAATATGGGGTGAAGGATTCTAACGTCAGCAGTCATTTTAACTATCAAATCTCTACATAAAAATTATAAAACTAACAAAGATGTGTTTTTACTACCTTGCTTTTTTTAAATAATAATGCGGCAGGTTAAGGATTTTAGACATTGATAGGCAACTAAGTATAAATTTATCAAAATCTGATATAACAGAATTAACTCTCTCAGCTAAAACTGCATGGTTTGTTACATTTACTACAAAATTGATCAAAATCAACTGTAAAGATCCTATTATCAAGTCATTTTATTATGCAAATTTTCTTCACCCAGCAATTTCTCTGATTCAATCATAGGTGGCGCTGTGATATCGACATGGAGTTTCTTAACTGCAATTTGCTAAATTATGTATTCTCTCCCCGTCTGTCGTGGATGCAATCACGTGATTTTAATCTATTATTATCACCGTCTTCCCACGAGACCTTACTAGTGAAAAATGTTGTCCTCTACACACTAAACTCACAAACATAAATTAATTGCCTCGTTATGGGCCATTACCTCATCATTGAGATTACACAGAACGATACAATAACTAATGTCTTGTTTAAAATATGATTATATTTCAAAGAATCAATGCGGATCGTTCGTTCACTTGATTTCATGCAAATTCATGCACATTTAAAATTGACTTTGAAGTTAGTGTTCCACTCTTGCTGACATCACAGGCTAACAACTGACATGGCAACGCTTCAGTCGTCAGCATTTGAATCCATCTGACTGAGGTGAAACTGCTATTGGGAAGGTTGTTCATGTAGGGCTTTCCACAGTCTTGCTTATTTTCATCGCCTTGGATGAGGCGACAACAGAAAAAAGGGACGTGAGTGCTGAAAATTGTCCTCGCTTTTTAATAGTCGAATGGCGTGGCGAAATGTCACCGTTGTCATGACTACAGTCGCGTATAGTTCAGGGCACCGGTCCTAATTTTGCAGTTCAGTATGGGTAGGATACATAGCTCGAAAAATATCCAAGGCGCATACTGCATTTTAAGTAGGCCAAGGTCCTTTGCATTCATGATGAAATTTCAAAATTATAAGGTACTTATTATTTTTTAACGAAAATAGGTTTAGAAAACAATTAAAACAACTAGGGTACGCTATCCACCTTCATATGGGTAACTTCCAAAACCAAAAAGATTTTTTTTTTAAACAATTTGGATGGCTTAAACCAGAGATGTGGCTTTTATGCAATACATGTTCCCATTTCTTAAAGCTACTGCTTATTGAAAAATCCAAGAAATCCACAGGGTAATTTTTCCTAGCACATAAAGAATATATCTTCAGTACAATTTTTATCTTTGCAGACATTTTCTTAAGAGCTAATTTCAATTCTTGCTTGTGGACATTGGCTACATTAGACTTACGGTATTCTCAGACTTAAGGTGTACCTATAAATAATGTAGATTATGTTGATCAGAAATAGACGGATTTTTCGTGTTTTCATTAAATTAAACCGCAGTATGATCACTGTTATCCCTTATCGTAGGCAACCACTGACAACTCCAAAGCCATGTCCATTTGACTTGCAATGGAACAGCTTGGTGTTCCTAATTTGGAAAAACATTTGGTATCCTTCAAAAATGATGTTTCCTTTTTTAAGTAAACTATCTTCGCTCGCACACAGCTGTTTAAACGCAAGTAGGTCGAGGGTCTTGCTTAATTCTGGATGTAGCAACGAGCAAGTGTAGCAGAATTTCGCAATAAATAATCTTAACACTAACCACATGTCAGTGAAACTTCTACTGTTCTGTTCATGATTCATTACAACTGCTTACTGTGACAGTGTACTTGGTATTGTTCTCCAGTATAACCTCAATGAATCACATACATTGGAAAAGCATTTGACAGTCATGCTGCTTGTCTAATTTGGGGAGGTTGGGTTAAGGGGATTCTTAGTGATAGTTCACCACTGATTAAACAGTTTAGAAAACAACTTGGTATAGAAAGTATAAAGCGAGTATAAGGTACAGTCATGTTCTTCTCTAGGGGCCAATTTTGGCTTGAATCCGTTTTTTAATTGTGTTAATTGTATGATGACCATTGCCTTTGTAATCCACATTATCAGCTAAATTTGCACGTATATGTGGACAAAGACGATTCTACTACACAATACACCAATAGGGCGCCACACTTGCAGATTTCCATGTTGTTTCTAACTATAAATCGATGATTAAACACAATCATTTAAAGAATTGAACCCAGCAAACTATACAGTACAAACATGATACTTTGTACCAGACAGTCTGTGACCAAATTTGTTTTTCTTTCGATAACCTAATTCCAGAAACCAATAAAGCTGTTGGCTAGTTTTGCTTAAAAGGAATTAGACGTCATCTAGCGACGAGTTTTTTTTATATCTGAAGACAGACGGCTTTTGTATCCCTACGTCTCCATTGTTTATCATTGGTCAATAAAGAGTCGGAGAAACACGAAACAGCACTTACAATCAGGTGCAGATATAAAACTTGGATCAGACATTTTATAAGATGGGTAAGAATGTTGTTATGTAGCAGAAGTTTCATGGACACAATCACAAATATTCATTTCATTTGTGGTATATAAAAAGGCGCGGTAAGCACATATAGATTGCATTCATGATAATGCAGAGTGGTTTGCGACATGTAATCCTAAGCAAAATCCAAGTATTCTTAGCACGTGACAAGTGCCAAGCAAGTTTTATTCGCAAATATCTTTAGCACTTTAGCATGCTTATGCAATTTAATTTAGACTGGTTAGAATCTTTTTGCGTACACAATGTGACTATGTCGTTGTTCACGATCCGATTTCTAACTCAAATTATTGTTACTTAACTGGCACTTGTATATGAAATAGCCTGCATTAGTTTCTCACCTATCTCATTTTCCTTTTTATTTAATGGTTTATTGGTTAGAATGGGCGATGCAATGGTGTGGAGAAAGTAATGCAGTGTTGCGTGCAACAAAGCGAGCATCACCTCCTTGATTATAGACGCACATGCATATTTTATAAACTGTGGTTATCTGAGCAACCATATACTTTTTTTTTCTGTTAGCTTTTATACATCAGCATCAGATTTGATTACACTCAACCCTCATGAGTGCATAAGTCCACATGGCTTGAACGTAAACACAGGATATGCATTTTGCTCCCCACCGACAAGCGTACTTTAAATAATAAATATATATTTTAACCCAATTATACATGGTAGTGCTGTCTTGGTTTTTATTCCAATGTCTTTTACGGAACTCATCGTATTTGGCTATGGTGAGTTCAACTACCATAAAGTAGCCGATCCACCACCAATTAATTTAATTAATGATCATTAAAACAATACGAATGCCAAAGTTTTTTTCGTTAAGCTTTCCGTAAAATTTACATTATGAACGATCCTCATTGAGCTCATGGCCCAATCAGGGATCATCCATAAGGAAAGCAGCGCCCAAGATTTGGTTTGATTTGATTAATTAAAGAGATTCCTAGAATGCCACATTTGTCAACTTGAAGCAAGTACTTAATTTTCTCACCAATTTTCGCAAAACTCCCAACAGAGATCCTATTGGCGGGAAAAATAAGAGTAGATGTGGGACAATTTTCCAACGAAAAACTCCAAAATGAGCCAATTGGGTAATGAGCTCGATGAGGCTTGCGATGTAAAATTTACAAAAAAACTTAATTGAAAACTTAGGATCATGTTTATCAGTTTCCACAGCTATTTATCTAAACCCTTCCTCTTTTTATCAGCTTCATGGCATATTACCTAACTGCATTTTTAAAATAGAACCAAATATTCAGTGTCTTACTGTTTTTACATTTTCTCTTCTGACCATCCATAGTCTTCCTTGGGGAACTGGAATCCTGTTAATGTTTGCTGATTCTGATTCTACTTTTTTGTGGTCTCCAAATTAAGAGATGATCTTGATCCTATTATCGTTCTTTGACCCTATCGTTGCGTCCTTTATTACTTAAGGTCCGACCTTTTCTTTGACTGGGCCGAGCATTGCCCCTCCTGCTGATACCTATGCTCCCTGGTGGTGACCTCAACAAGCAACAAGCACATAATCGAAGCTTGTTTATAAGATTAAAATTGTTTCTCCTATAATAAGGATGGGATTATTATTGCGCTGCAATACTAAAAATAATAAATTCCTTTGCCAGTAAAGACATATGCTAGAAGGATACAAGTTATTAAAAGCTGTTAATGTTCAGAAAGTCTGCATAGTAATCTAATTACGCAGGGATTAAGCTAAAGAAAAGGAGTAATTTCTTCCCTATTTGACGTTATAAAAGTGTACTATTGCAGAGTTTGAATCTACAGCATAGTTAGAAGTAAAAATGATGCGTGCAAAGAATGCATACAACATTCCTGTGTGCCTCCATTTTTTTTGCCAAATTATCACGAAGGTTCGAATAGATATCGCCGGTGCATCTTTAGATAAATAACATAAATAAAGAGAGCATTTAATCTTTTATTTTAGTGCAGATTTCCCATGAGAGACATAGAAAAGCTCTTGCCTCAACTGATTCGTAACGAAGCAGTTTTTTTTATCCTGCTGGAATATTTGATGTTTAGAGTGTAATTATAGCGAACATTTCTGCTCTCGTACATTACCCCCTTAATGATGTGAATTTCACCATTTTTCCTGCATACTGTTTCACAGTCAGTTTCATTTGAAATGAGAATATTTTCGAATTTTTTAGTGTCGAGTTAGCTGAGTAGTAGATTTGACAACTTTTAATCCCAGAAACTTTTCCATCCACTTTAGTTCATGATCATTCTATAAAAAAGTGTGTTCCTGCTAATATACATAATACACGTTTTCACAGCGATTATTGCGTCTGCATAGCTATTATTATTTATAAATTATAATTAAAGCTTGTATAATTAATACCGTACATGGCTTTATGTGCATTCTGGCATCTCGTTAAAATTAAGTCTTCTATTTTCACGTTCATTCTATTGTTTTCGTTTCTATGTGCTTTTGCGCATAAAGCGGATGACAGTTTTTCCCAGCCTTCTCCCTGGGGAGTCAGATAATAATTATTCTTCAACAGACATTGGGATTCTACGCCACAAACGCCCCAAACACCTTATTACTCTAAAATGCGTATTTAATTTAGCTGTTATAAAAGCTTTTTTGGTCATTAATGAAAGAAGTTACTCATATCTGCAAAAGCAGTTTATGTACATTTTGTATAGATATGGTCCAGTGTAGCTTTGTTTTAAAATTACAATTATTTAACGACGGACGAGGCAGATCATGTTGGTGACTGTCGGATTTGGTCGATTGTTTATTTTAAGGAAAATATTTTTGTTGACGTTTTTCAAATTTATATCTTTTCATTTGCAATATGACAATGCAAATAAAACTACAGTAACCACCATGGATGCGATTTTAAATCTGCTATTTATAACAATGCTTGGTTATTGCAATATATTCGTTTTGTGGTTTAACAGACTGCTATATTATTCATACTTATACTACAGTATATGTTATAAGAGAATTGCTAGATAATGGCATAACTTATACTAGGATAATGTTTCCCACATTTATTTAGTTACACAATTGAAATACTGAGCTTAATTAATTTGTAACATTGTTATGTGCACCTCTACGTGTTTTTACATGTTAAGCAGCACACATTAATAATGCTTTTATGGGAATTATTCTTACTAAAGCAAACTTATAAAAGTATTTAGAAATCTGTGTGGCGAATGCAAGAATATGTATATCTTTATCCGGTTTAGCATACGCCTTGTAATACGTTATATTCTAATGCAGATTTCCTGTTTGTTGATAGTAGTTGGTAACCAAAATTCGCTATCAACATCCTGGTATGGTTCATCCCATCAAACGAGCCATCGTTTCCCCATCACCGATCTACACACACTTAACCTATAGGAATCAGATCAACAAAAATAATGGTTCTCGTATTTTTCAAAATATTGACTTCAATGCATAATTATTTAAGAATTGACGCCCGATTAAATTGTCCGAACTAAACGTTTTGAAAAACTCTAGAAAAAAGTTAAAAATTATTCCTTTTAAGAACATTCCATTTAGTCTATCATGCAAGCGGAGTAATTGGTTTAAAATGAAAAAATATTTTAATGAAGATGATTTTCAAAGACCTTACGTGGGATATAAGATACATTTGTACGGCTTGACACAGGAAATGCATTGCCCCTTAAAGGTGGCCTCCCATATGAATTCCTATGCACGCACTGATTGCCTATGCTATATATACATAGGGGCAACACATATGTTAAAACTAGTACAATGCAACTTCTCCATTATTATTAACGAATCTTATCTTGAAGAATGATTATCCTGAAAATTATTACATATGCTCACCTGAGTATTACTCCTGCCAATCATCCCTGTCCGAAATCAAATAGGTTACTTCAATAACTAACAACCGTTCATGTTATCAGGGAACAAAGCAAGAATACACAGTAATCAGTATGAACTTGCTTCTGGATTATTTTACAGTATTAGTCTCGAAAATAACAGTTCCGATTTATTTTTCCGCTCAATTATTAGAGGTTAATATTTTAAATTTAATGAGCGATGCTCACCATTAAGACAACTATTATTATTTTTAATTTCTATGCTGCAAATTTATATATTGGTCGATAAACATAAAAAACTACCATTTCCAAATCGTAATGATTGCATTTTCCAATAACACGAATTATACCTGTTAGAGAATTCCGGTGAAACATTGGCATGATTTTAAAAAGATAATTTCTATTTTCACAAATCTTTTCTTAAATACCTCAGCAAGCCTCTTCTTGTAGTCGCACAACGCATCAGAACACCAGAGTTGCGTCCACCTTACCTGATTACTAAAGATAAACTTTAAAAAAATCCATCTTAACTTTTCCCGGGTTTCTCGGGGCCGCGTTCTCACTTTCCGGGTGACGGGGCTCTTGGGTCCCGCCAGCCTTCCTCCGACCTCGGCGAAGCTTATTCCCCGTCCGCGGGGTTGGAGTGCGGAGGAGTGCCGCCGCTGCACCGCTGCACTCCTCCGCGAAAATCCGCCTCCTTATCGATCCGTCCATTCTTAGTATGGTGCGCCTGTTAGCCCTACGGGTGCGCATGCGCGACGGCCCCATCCTCAATCGTAGCAGGCGCCAGGGGGCGCTCCTCGCTTCCGCTTTCCGTTACTTCAGCGTCGTTCGCATCCGAAACGCGGCTGTGCTGTGCGTGATGCGTGTGCTGGCCTCCGAGGCCTCCTCCCTTTCGACGGCTTCTTTCTCCGCCGTCGCCATGGTCGGATAGAGGATCGCCGATCCAGATCGCTCCAGACCTCGGCTCGCCGATCCGATCGCGGAATAGCCCAAAAAGCGGCGAAAAAACGAGCGGAAAAAAATGCGACCGGAAAAATCCGATTCGGCCGCCACCGTCACCATCTTTTAGCGCCGCCTTCGCCGCTCTGGATCCACCGCTGCTCCGATGTGCGACGACGACGGATCTGTAGTGCGGATTTTCCACTCTCATTCTCATCGTTCGGCGGATACTTCCCCTTACGCGACCGTGTAAATATCTTCTGCGGATTTTGTTGTGCTCCGTCTTAGGAACAAGAAGAATAAGAAGATCAGAAGAAGGTGGTGGAAAAATCAAAAAGCGGCGAATTTGATCGGTTAGTCGGTTCCACCCCCCTCCTCCTTCCTCCTCGTTGGGTCCGTCAGTTTAATAGCTGATCGGCCTTCCTCTCCCCATTTTCCTTCGCGGATTTTTGTGTGCTCCGTCACAGGAGGAAAACCGAAAAGCGGAGAATTAGTTCGGCGATTCGGTTATACCCATCTCTATAGTTGGGTCCAGCGGGTTAAAGCGCTGATCGGACCCCGCGGAATTTTTTTTTTTCGTTTCGAAAAAAAAAAAAAAGTAGCGTCGAATCGATAGTTTCCCTGCCGCCCCTGGCGATCGTTTGGGCAGGGAAGAGAAGAAAAATTTGTCGGTGCTCGATGGTTCAGCGTTAATCGGGGCACCCCCATCCCAAGTCATCCCACCGCCCCCTCCTGCGTAATCGCAGTGGGCATGCGCGATGCTCGGCCGTGCGGGCCAGCCGAAAGATGGCGGCGAGCCGCGCGAGCCCCGCTTGACAATCGCAGCATGAGTGCGCAAAACTGTCGCCGAAATGGAGCTGCTACATCGGGCACACAAGTGCAATTAGGCCAGGGGTTCGAACGGGAATCGTGCGCCGCATTCCGCCGCATCGCCTCTTCCTCCTCCTCCTTCTCCTCCTCCGCCCGCTGCGTCTCCTTCTCCTTTTCCTCCACCGCCACTGCCGGGGTGTCGACGCCGTCCCCCCGTCGCCGGTCGCTGCCCCTCCGCCGCCAGTCGCGGCCGTGGCGCCATGGTCGTTTTGGCGGCGGCTTCGTCGTCGTCTCCACGCGTGAAGGCTGCTGCGGCCGGCGCGCCCCTCACCCGACCTCGCCGCGGTTCCTAAACCATACCCAATGAAATATGACATTGGCATCTGAGGATGGGAACCGGTTAACGAAAAAGCCGCACAGGGAAGTCGTGCTACGGAGATGGCGGACGTGCTTCGCTCGGCAGCTGCTCTCGTTCTCGGTGGCGCTCGCCATGCTGGGGCCGCCCGTTAGTGTTGCTGCCTCGCCCGCTACAGGGCCACAGGACCGCATCGGCCGCAACCCCTGGATAGCCCCCGATTTTTTAGATAATTACTCGTTCAACATCCTCGCCCGCCCCAACGCCAGCCAGTGTCTGAGGGCCCAGGGCGCCCCGTGCGCCAACCGCCCGCCCCAGCAGCAGCAAAACCAGTGCCTTTCTTACCTGACGCCCGAGGCGGCCAGCAACGCGTGCTCCCACCCCGCCGCCAGCAGGGAGCGCCGCGAGGCCCTCGAGAGCCTGCGGCTGGAGTTCTGTGCTCCGTTCAAGGTAGCCCGAGCCCTGGGCGAAGGGCGCCTCCGTGCCCTGGCCCGCGCTGCGGACCCCCAATGCAACGAGACCCTCGGTCGGCTGCAAGAACTCGACGGCCTGGCCCGAAGGATTTATTGTGAGTTCGATCAGATCCTCAACCGCTACGACTGCCTCCAACGCTACTCCATCAAGTGGAGCTGCGCCGATTGTACGGTACGTTCCCATAACCCCCTTCCCCAAATACTCTATATGGCATTTCCCGGCGTCCTCCGCGCTGTCGGAACATGACGTCACGCCTTCGGAACCGCGGAGAGATGCGGAATCCGAAGCCGTTCTGGAAGATGCTTTTTCTTACTAATACTCATTCAAATTCCTAATTCAACTCTCATGATATAAAAGATGATGCTTTTTCTTATTAATACTTATTCAAATTCGTAACTCAACTCTAATGATATATAAAAGATTAAGATTATGCAAGACGACTCCACTACTTTGTTTTTATTTTTTACAGAAATTATTCTGTATACATCACTTGCCATGAATCATCCGCCATTAAACACATCTTTTTGTGACCGTCTATGATCACGTTTAACATCATGTAAAAACTCGAGACAGTTTTTCAGGGAATTGCTACGAGCAGTTTTTTTATTTTAGTTTTTATTTATTATTTTAAGATGAAAAAATTGACTAAGTTGATGCAAAATTTCTACTTATTTCGTGGTTATCTTAATTTACGATATTATGATTTTCAGCCAGCTTTTTTATTGTACATGCATACATCAATACAAATAACAGAAATAATGCCTATTTCCTCAATAATTATATCAATTTGAAGTAGTATTTTGTTCTAGTTTTTCTGATGAGCTGATGTTAAACGTATTCCGCGTGATTAACTGAATTCCGCCATTTTGAATTCTGATTAATCCTGTGTCGTGCACCTGATTTAACGAGTTATTTAATCCGGATAAACGTATACGTGAACGTATGCCACGTGATGTCGAAATGGGCATGCAGTAATATCGATTTTGTAGAAAACGTAGAAAGAGATTGTGCAAACTTTTAAACCTTGGTCATGGCAGCTTGAAGTTGCGCAATTCATTTCTCAATGCTTATTTATCACGCATCTTCCGTGATGCAAAGCCATATATTATAATCGAGGGTATTTTGACAATTGAAATTAGTCTTTCTACATACATAAATAGATTTGCCATGTACATGTTATGTTTGTAAACAGCCACGGCCAACGTAAACGTCGTGCTTATTTCTGGCATCTTATTGCGATGCTCAAAAATAGGTTCATGTAGTTTGATTTATTGTTGTTGTGTTGTATGCAACATTTGCGATATTGCAAGGGTTGGCCCAACAGGGGTTGCCTTTACTAAAAGTACAAGTTGTTTTTTGTTCATGATGAGAGTTGCCCCAAATCACGTTAGATTCTAAATATAAATTCATTCTTGCTGTTCCTTGTCACGGCATAGTAAGTAAAACAATTTTTTTTTGCACTCCGTTTCTTGGCATTTCTTGCGAAATTGCGATGTGGTTCAGCGTGCGCCCAATTTTTTGCAACAACTTTAAACAGCTACAAGATATCTTGTTGAAGTCATGATTAATTCAGTGCAGAGGGTCGAAGCCATTATAGTTGTTGAGTCTGTCAAAGGCAGCGAACTCTGGTATTATTTCTGTTGGCATCGGGAACAGTTTCGCCAAAGACAATGGCACGGTTGTACTTGTCAATCCAATGTCAAACAAACTTACTAATTGCTTAATAATTCTGACAAGCCCTCATTTTCTTCCATCATCACGAAATCGCATACTGTTTCACAGAACACATTTTCAGATCAATCGAAAATGCGTCAACCTTAAGCTGACCAAAACATGAATAGCAGATATTTTTTGGTAAACCAATATGTGCTTGCTCACATGTACATATATATATGAATTGCTCACATCTTCTAAATATTGGTGACAAATTTTTACAATTCTCTAATTGAGAATTGTTTCTGTCGATAGGTCGATTTTTCAGATAAATTCAAGAATATATGCTGGTTATCTGTGAGTTGGCTGTATGATCTTTTTGAAAAGGCGTCACACATAAAATTCCTACTCGCATTGTAAACAATCCTTGTCAATAGTCGATATTTGAACGTTTTACTCTAAATTAATTTTTAGTATTAAAACGTTTTTAGATATTTTGGAACCCAAGCAGATTCTTGTAAAAAATCACCAGTAGTTTTAGCTGTAGTATATTTATCGTATTTTTGCTATATTTTTGCTGACATTTCTTGATGACCGTGCGTTAAATAGCCAAAAATGAACACAAGGACTTGCTATACACATGAACCTACGCCTTTCTTCTTCATTGGCTAACGCAAAATTCAATTGTTAAGAGTGCTTTGTATACATATATTTTTATTATCATTATATTTTATTAGTCAGAGTGCATGTGCTGGTGAGGCAAAATTCAGGTCATTTCCGCTATTTCAAGCACATCAAGTGATTCTCTATATCGTGTCGAAGCAGAAACCCGCATTTTACTGCAACGCTTTTAGGCAAAAAATAGCTTAAAACGGAGCAACAAGCAAGATGTTTCAATAACCCCTAGCTACAGTGAAGCCATATTACAATTCTGGATTTTTAATTCGTGCCACAAAAGTTGGCTTTTGATTGATTCTAATACAACATTCAAAGGGAATGTACATTGGCTTGAACTTCTAGCATAATTCATATTGAATTTTAAGTCCAGTGTTGCTGACCGTGACGAAACTATGCTTAAAGTCCTTAACCAAATAGAACCATCACAATCAGCAATAGAAGAGTACATGTGATGAGAATGGGTGACATATTTTCGAGATCCTTTTTTGGATAAGGACACAATGAACAATATTCTGAGAACAAATTGTAATACTCTGTTCTGATAAGTATGACAGATAGAAACATGTTTTTAGTCCTTTCAAACGCAGGGCCACAAATTAGGCCAATGAGCATTCGTGTGCCACTCTGCTTATAGCAGCTAAGCGATGGGCGTTGCAGGGGGATTCACATGGTAGCCCCTTGAGAGCGCACAAGGTGAAGATGCATCCATTGTTATCTACCCTGTTTGTTTTGTTGTTGTCGACAAGATACCCTAACAAGGTAGCCATACATTTGGCATCAGGAACCGGGTTCAGTACTTTGTTCTGGAGCTAGCCTCAAGGGAACCGACGTACTTGTATTGGGTATCCGACATACTCCCATTAAAAAAATCGCATAAAAAGACTCATAATTTTTCTCGCAGATATAAAACTCCCATAAAACAAAAAATAAGCATAAAAAAAGGATACTCTTGACCTTTAGTGGGTTGGGTTGGGTTAGGTTAGGTTAGGTTAGGTTTGCTACTATAATTTTTGATTAAATGTTCATTTTGCAAAATCGTTTTTTTTTTACTTAGGGTCGAAGGTACTTGGCAACAAATTTTTATGAGATATTTTTTATGCGAGTTTTTTTATGGAGAGATTTTTTTATGCGAGAAATATTATGCTTGTTTTTATGCGAGTATTTCTATGGTACTTTACCTGGATCCCTTATGTTGATATGTTAGGGTATTTCTTGCTTGCATTATCTGTGTGCAGGCTTCCAGAGATTTTTTCTGGACCAACTCATTGTTTTTGAGATAGTGTCGTTATGTAATAATTTGACAGTAATGTTTATTGTAGCCGTTTCGTTCAAAACTACTTAATGAAGACAAAATTTCGACAGTGCTGCCCCTAACGGCCTTAAACAGCTAAGCAAAGACCTCTTCAGCTTGAAGATTTTTCTGGCATGTCGACGAGTACGGTGTTACGCATGCAGAGTGCTCCTTTGGCTTGATGGGGAGTTGTACCTGCACGCAAATGGCTTTTCATTATTCACACGCTAGTTTTACGCTTGTTTATTTTTACAAATGAAAAAGAGATAGCGATGAAAAGGCTTTTCAGACGAGATTAAAAAGCAACGCAGCTGGCATATTCAAAACACATAAAACAATGGAAGCCTTCTGCAAGGCGCCCCTATACCATCTCTATGGTTGCGCAACGACAAATGATGACGAGCATTTGCAAAAGGCAGAGAAAGTGGTTTTGAAAATGGATATCCCTCGCAGACCCTACAATAATGGAGTCATTCAATTGCCTAAAGCGATGTGACAGCTAAGCCGCAACACGTATGTAGACGCGTACGTGCGCCACTGCGCCAGTGGGGCCAAAGGCGCTGCCTGCTCACACTGCGCATGCCCGCCGACATGAGCCGTTCCATTATCCGCGGAGATATCCGCTGCTTTTTCTGCTTGCCATGGCCTTGGAACAGTAATGACGCTATGACGACGCACTTTATAAGGATTGCCGAAAAAGGCGTTTAATTTGAAGTAAATCTCGATGATGTAATCATCAAGTGTTGCGAGGGGCAATGGATGCTATTTAGAATACTAATAATGGCTCAAATTAGAAATAAGCTAGCAATGTCGATTGGAGTATCAGCATTTCACGAATATTAATCAGAATCTTAAAACGCCCGTTACTCTTATGTGAATTCTGAATCTCTGGCGGCCATCTTGGAAAATTGGAAAAAATGGCGGCCTCTGAATATCGATATAACATGTGACAGAATTAAGTATCTGCACTTCAATATACGTATGTACACTGTAGAACAGGCATTGTGGAAGTACATGATTTTCATTTCCAGACCTTCATGTATCAGAGAGCGTGAAATTACGTATATTAACTTCATTTCACTTTACAGCGAGCGTTATTAATGGGCATTAAAGAATTTAATAGGGGTGAAATCGGGCGCTTTACTTTAATTTAAACTTTAATGCTTATTAAATACATTCACTCTTGCAATCCTAAAGCTAATCTTCTGTTAATTGCCAATTTAAAATTAGCATTAAAAATTTAAAATACATGCAGGTCCTATAGCTTCGTTCTGAAATTTGTTCCAAACGAGAACATGGGATTGTGGAGTAATCAAATTAATGAAAGTTAAAGCTATAGAAATTAATATTCTTAAAATTTATGTATCGATTATTTGCTTGTTGATTAAGTGTGGAAATAAAAAAAGCGAAAACATTGAAATAAAATTTTATTTTCGCTGTTAATGACCATTCATTTTAGATTCATGATCCTAATGCGATTATGGAAAATTTGGACTTCAGCTTAAAATTTTAATATTTATTTTATTTCTGAAGAAAATAATGAAATTGACAATGCAATTAGCTTCGGATATTTTATTTGAACGTTGATTGTAATGTTTTTTGAAGGAACTCCCTATTATTTTACTGTTTTGACATATAAGCACGTTTAGCTCATACAAGTTTGAGTTTATTATGGAATTGGAACTGATATAGAAAGTAAGCTGATGGTAATTTTTTTCCTAAAGTCTATTTCAGATGCTATATTAGAGATCCAATAATACGTGTTTGTGAAATCCAAACGTGGGATATTTTTATTTATAATATTTGCCGATATAATGTTATTTTTATGAAGGTCTATCCTTAGAAAGTGCCTTGCTTTGAAAGACTTACTTGGCTGTGGCTCATACATAATCTCATGAGCCTCGCTGCAAATACATTCAGTTGGGTGACCCTTGAAGAAATTGTACGTGTTTTGAAATTAATCGTGGGTTGCTCTCTGGTATTGCACTACTTATACCAAATGCTCGAGAATTACTTTTATCTTAGAATGCCTTCCGTTTGTTCTGCACAAAACGTTTTAATTCTGGGGCCTAGAAATGGGATTGTGGAAATGTTCTGGACAAGATTGCAAGAAATGTGTGCATTCTTCCACAATAACATGTGATTGACAAAAGGGATGATGATGAGTCTTTAATAAAATTCATTGTAGTGAATGTTTTTATAATATATTAGCATTTATCCAGTTCAGCACACACTGGTGGTGTACGTATTATCTTTTTTTTGCATTATATTTCCAACATGTTCGCTTCCTTTTACTCCAATCTAACTAGATGATGCTGGAAATGAAATGAACCCAAATCAGGCCAATTTTGATTTCTCTCATCAACGAGTATTTCAACATGTAAATGGTTTTTGTTCCTTCAATTGTGGTAACTTATTCGATGAACAAACTAAGCATCTAGTTTTATATTTCCCAAAGCAGAAGTAAAAAAGCATGTAGAGAATAGTAGTTGGAAAAATTAATTTCCACGTTGTTTTTTCTTATTTATGAAGGCGTTTTTGTTACAGAAATGGAATTTATCACCTGCTGGAATTGCTGTTTTAAAGGCAATTGCGACACTTGGGATTTAGAAAGAGGACTGTAAAAGACATTTGAGCCCGTATTTTTCCTTCCCAATTGACAAATAATCCACAAAGGGCTGCGGGGATCATCGACTTCCTGGCGTACAATGATTTTGAAAGCATTTCGGTTCGTGACGAGTCTTGTCTCAGAGAAATTCATCTCTGCTAAAACCACCATATAGAATGCATCGCCACTCCCTTTCTGAACGATGGTGCTGAAAGATAAATTTCACGTGAAACCCAAAATAAATAAATAATGAATAGTGTTTGAATTGCTAATTTACACAAACAAATAAGAATACATTAGAATGTGCATCGGTGAAGTGTCTTGCTTAGAGAAAACTCCAGTAAGGTCTATATCAGAAGTAACAGATGCGATATTTCCTAGATCTGCAAGTCGTATGTGCACGATTATTTATTAATTGTCCAATCTAAGTTAAATTTAGCTTGAAAAAGACTGATTTTTATTAGTATTCTCTGTTTGGATATCACTACAATCACTCGCAACTTATATAGTGAACTGAAAACTCACATACCCATAGCTGTGTATATGTAGCACAAACATTCTATTGGTGTTTTCAGGACAATATTTGGTAGAGAACAGCTCGAGGGTTTTGTGAAAACTAAAATTCGACAATTGTAGCTTTGATTCCATAGCCTTGTTTCGATACAATGAAGACTGACTTTCGATTTCTGAATTAAGGATTGCATATAATAAGTATCGTAATTAATTTACGAGACTTGCATATCAACAGGGGCATTATTATTTGCAATATTTTCCTGGCTTAGTCATCATCAAAGTATTTTATTGTGCTTAAATTTAAGCTAGATTTGTATTATACTTGGAACGTCAGCACTGCAGTATTTCCCTTTCTCCTCCATGTGTTTGTTTTACAGAGACAATGTTAAATAAAACCACCATGCTTCAATGGTCATTGTTTAAAATACAGTACTGCATTATTTTTTTCCTAGCATAATACAACAATTCAAAACCTAAAATTTATTTTAATAATAATCACTTTTCACCACATTATTGGGAAGAGGGATAGTGCTTGCATGATCAATATTTTTTGCTCTTTATACGTATATGTTATTGATTAAAGTAATCCATCACCATATCAAAATCCACATCTATAAACAATTTATTTTTCTTGGTTCAATGACAAATGTGAATTCTTCATCATTCAATACTTGGCTGTTTATCACACGACCTCAATCTTATCAATGTTAAATTGTTAAGAGGCAACTCATTATGAACTAACCTATACGTTTGAACATAAATGGCTTTTAATATGTACGCCTGAAATTATATCACCTGGGGTGACAGATGGGGTTTCCATTCAGGAACAACCATTTCGGAATGAAGGCGTCAACGAAAACAGTGCCTTTGATATGTGCAGTTTTGTTGTCACCGCTCTGACTCGATATTGCCAATGTGGCATGAAAACCACCGCAGTCATTAATTACTGGGCCGTACCTTTGACAAGGCCTCATGAAGAACAAAGCAAACAAGCATTAGGACGATGTTAATGCATCTCCCCTCCACCCTCGCACTGGAAGGGAGGGGGCACTCTGTGGCCACCTTCTAATAATAATCAGGCGTTATTTTCAAGTACTATATCGCGCGGGAAACGTTATACGACGAACGAGTAATTGAAAATACAACCTTTATTCCCTCAGCTTAGCTTTTCATAAGTTAATTGATACCCTGTTCGAGGGCTCGGGCATAGTTGCGTTGATAGCAGCAGCCTGGATTTGGCACACACAAAAAAATAACATATCTTCATGGATTTCTAATTTGCTCAATATTAATAATTGGCAAAAATGGAACGAGGCACATGCAGCGAGCACTTGAAATTTCACATCAAATGAAAGCATGGTTCTATACTTCGCCTTCCCTCTAATCAACTTTTCCCTTCACTGCAGATTTGCTTTTATTGTTGTTGAATAGTCTGCTTCTGCGTCTGTAGGCTCGTATATATATCTTAGTTTTAGATTCACGGTTAACAAGCGTGTGTTCGACAAAATACGAGGTTGATGTTGCTGCTTTCATCCTATAGAATATTCTAGTCAAGAGGATTGTTTTCGGTTTAAAGTTCAATTGCTTTTTGTGCACCGATGATTGAGCATCTTGGGCTTTTCACATACATTTTAAGCTTATAACAAAATTCAATTTCGACGTCAATTCAGTGCAAATATGCTTCAAAAGAACATATTTTAATAGATAACATGCCGATTAATTATTTGCGTATTTAAAATGTTTCCGCTTTGTCGTGTTAACTTAATCATAGCCTACGGATTAATTATTCTTATTTTGCCATGGCAACTATTGAAACACTGTAGATTATTTAATATTTGTTATTATTTTTAATAATATCTAAAACCTTTTAAATTTGCTAAATCCTCATTTGAAATACCAATGTGAAAAAAATAGGCAGTTTCTCTGCATTGCTTATATGTTTGCAGTGATTGCCTGATTACAGTAATTTCTTCCATGAATATACAATAAAAAATTCAAACCATGGGTATACATTATAAAATTTAAATGTAATAGAATTTGTTCACAATGATGTCACATATTACATATTTTTACCAAAATTGTAATAATTAAATAAATTTAAGTTACGGAATATTTTAGTTGATAAAATCTTAATGTTATGGTCCATTGATTATAACTGTAATATTGTGTTGTTTGGAACGGCTAATAAAATAGAATTAAAGTGTTGACATTCCAAAAACATGAGGCATATTTTTTATTCTATGTTATCTTTTAAAATGGGCAAAAACTTTCCAAATTAATTTCAATTTAACCAATCGAACATATATTTTTCTATGTCTAATGAATCACTTTTTAGCCGCCCATTGTTCCATTCTCTATTTAATTGCTTATTAATAAAATTATGGACTAAAGCAACGCTCGCTTACGGTGGATATTTTTAAGCATTGAAAGTAGAAGTTTTTGAAGGTGAGTTTTAAATCCACGCAGTGCAACTATTGATTTTTTAATGGAAAATGTTGCTTAGCATTTTAATAATGTACGATTACAAAAGCCTCGTAGACAAGAGTTGTATTCGTCTCAGTGGTTATAAGTGCATCTGCAAATCTTACAATGTGTAAATTATCATCACCCATTTTGTCGAACTTTTTCCCAATTGTCTACTCGTGGTTAAATTGATAGCAAGAAATAAATACATAATTTCGACTTTTTTTTATAGCTTTCCTTCTGGGTACACGAACACAGTGAATGAATGACAAGTGTATACAAAACCAATGTTACTTATTTTCGTTATTCGTCTTATTCCATTCTCCCCAGGGTTTTTAGTATTGCGAGCTTTTTTGTTAGACGAGTTGCGAATATTGCGTTACACCTCTATGCAATTTAGATTGTGATGCTTGCACAGGAAAAAAATGAGCTCGATTTCATTTCTGAGAATCTACTTGAAGCGGGCAGCTATAAGCAACTATAGGCCTTACGGTTGACGTTCAACTGAAGTGATGTACTATAGAAGTGCTGATAGCCACGGGATAATGTTGCCAACTGTTATTAAATCAGTGGACCACATATATACTGTTCGGCGCCCAGCAGGGCATAACCCCTCTTCATTCGTTTTACACTAAGTTACACCTACTCCTTGAATACTCTCTTCTTTTTTAGAGATGCAGATCTAGACAACAATGCCTGTTTATCGCTTTTCTGGAATGTCGATTCCATTCTGCTTTTTATCCATCCGTCTGAATTGATCATTTTATTTTCTCAAATGCGGATCCGGTTTTGGCTACCTTATCAACATATACCGGAATGTGAGTTGGTTACCTTATTTGAATAAAACAACGCCATCTATAATAGGGTTAAAAAGTTAATCACATGCAGGATTTTATCAGGAGAATATCAGGAAAAGGCTAATTTTTCTAGGACGTCAGCAGTAATGGTTGTCCTAGTTAAACATGCTAAAGTTGAGATATTGAATCATGTTGTTATCACGATTTAAAGCAATTTGCCTTTAATCTGACCAGAGTAAACATACAATTATGTTATGCTCATGTTATGCTACAATATGTTATTGAACATGTGCTGAATAGATTTGAATTCTGAAATTAGAAGAAGGATGTTTAGAATGTATGGTTGATGTAATGAAGATGTTTTCATTTATAAGTAATTTCTATGAATTTCCGAACTGTCCTCAAATGTCTCACTTGTATTAAAAATATCCAGACAGGTTTTTATCCACCACTAACATATTAGTCTATATTTATATTCCTACTGTTCGAATGTGTTTCCTTGTATAGTAAGGGTAATAAACCATACCCAAGTGTGATTTCTATCCAGGTTTTTGCAGCACAATAGTTTGTTTGGTTAAAACGACATTTGCGTATGCCATTCCAGAGAACTGGTCTTTGCCTGGGACAACCTGTAAACAATTAGCTGATGGTTACAATTAAATGGTAAACCATTATTAAGGATTGTACTTTAATGGGTATAAATTAAGCATTGGCCGCCTGACAGCACTCCTTACGCCTATGGCGACTGGAAACTGGTAACTTCATCAAGCAACGTCTGCATGCTTTATTGATCCCTTAATGCTCGACTAAAGCGTTTTCAAAGCCAATATGAATTTAGTAATCAAGCTTGGATATCAAAGTGTCACAGAATTTCACGCACTGTTCATATGGTCTTAATATCATTTTCGTGTTCAGCAAATCAATAAAACGGTTGAAAATTCATATATGCCGGCAAGATCACTATACGGTGTTAGATAATCTACCAAATAATGACTATTTCAACGATTACAAGTCTTTTGAAAAATTTGCGTTACGAATTTGCATAATTTATAAATAATGTATGCACGTATAGAATGCGATTAACATCCTTGCCAAACCTATACTTTACATCGAAAGTCCTCCACTGTGATTGCCAGCTTCACAATTTTTTAGACTTGTCGACACATCAATAGCAGCGTCGCCGGTATTCAATTGAAGCTGACTTAAATAAAATATGCTAAATAATTTCTGCATTTTCAAAATAAATTGGTTTGCTGTCAGGATTTATTCCGCTAGTGGAAGATGCAAATTGTCACATAATCGATTCAAAAATGCGACTAAAGCTATCTACGGACACAAAAAGTAGGCTTACAATTTATTTTTCCATTAGAAACACAAAAAAATACATTAGTGATGCATTGTTTCTCGTATATTGCATTTTGTTTGATTTACGCAATTTTCCCCACAGCTGTGGTAGTAAACTCGCGAAGTATGACTGTTCAAATAATAATAATAATAATAATAAACCATGTAATTAATTATATTGTGTCAGACGACTGCTCAGTATGACTGCATTTCAAAAAGTAAATAAAGCCCTTTACAAACTTCGTATAATGCAAACAGTGTACTCAACAAAGCCTTAACTAAACTTTCATGTTTGCGAATGTTTCTGATTCTTAACCTTTCAAACTTACAAATAGGGAATTTTTAAATTATCGTCCATGTTTGGATCAAAGGTATTATACCTGTCCTTACAGAAAATGAAAATGCTTTAAGCAAGTCATGGCAGTCAGAGATACAATACTTGGAAAGCTGCAAATTAATTTAACACTAGCTTATTTGTGGCAGGCAACCCTTTACGTTTGCGTTGATTGTCGCTTCGACCTTTACAGACTATAAACAAGTCTTTTAATTAGGCGATTACATTTTATGAGCTATAATCATTTGAACGCGTCTTACGGCCTAGTCCTACGGCTGCATGACCTTTTCCTTGGTGAAAATTGCCACGAAATCAAACAATTTTACACACAGCACATTTTAATATCTAAAATAATATAAATTCACTATTGTCAAATTTAATACTTGTGTTGAAAAGTCTGCTTAACTAACATATATTTTAATTAAAAAAAAATAGTCTATATTTGTAATTGTTCAGTAGATTTAATTTGAAAACATGTGTAGCATTACTTCTGAATTATAGAAATTTAGCGCAATGTTCCTTAGGGTTTATTTTAAATATTAATGGCTGTTTTACGAGGATCCTAAATGCAGCAGAATTTTATCAGTTCAGAGTCTAGTACAATATACTTTTACTATTTAACTATATAATTTATAGGTACTGCATATATTGCGAAAGAACATTTGACATGAAAATCAATAAGACATAATATTTGAATGGCTTTTGATGACCATAATAACATTTGAATGGCGCTGTTGTGACTGCCCATGCAGATTACGAGGTTTCAAATTACCCATATTTCCGCTTGTCAAATAGAAATGATCTTTATCTGATACTGTACATGTGTAGTACGAGTAGCACCAAATAAAACGCATACAGGAATCATCTAAAGTAATTTTAAAGGTGTATGTGATTCCAAAAAAAAGGTCATCATCAATGATCCGATGTTATTCGCTTATATGTATTTAATTCTTTTAAAAATATATACAGTGTACATAATTGGCACTCCTAACTAATTTGTTGCAATTTTTATAATATTGGTGACGTTTAGTAACACTATGGATACGATTTCCAATCAAAAATTCAGTAATTGACTCTAGAAAAGTACATTAAATAAAATAGGCCTTATGTGATTAATGTCTTCCATATACGTACACCCTTAGAAGATTACTTTGAAATACTCCTCCTGGCACTCTTAACCGAACATTCTTACACTCGGATAAATTTCATAGGAAGTATCTTTGGAAATTGATATTGATCTGTGTAGTTTAACTCGGGAATTGTCTCTGCAATAAAAATGAACTTCATATGAAGAACGTAACGAGACGTACGTATGCTTCAACTGACAATAACATTAGATCAGAATCAGTAAAGACTCTGAAAGAGAGTTATAGGTAATAAGACCATTTTACCATGTATTGTGTATCAATTGGCCTTCATTGGAGTGAAACATCTTGCTGAGATGCCCATGCAACTCTATTATTAAGCTTGATAACTAAAAATTGACCAGGCGTAAAGAAATTGTAAATCCGGGAATGGAATGGAATGTCAAATCCAGACATTGGGTACTGGAGAAGTTCAAGGATACATTTGGAAGCAAAAATTGAAAACTGAAGTTATAAGTTGCTTAAAGGAGATACTAATGAGAATATACTTCATTGATACTTTTGAAGTTTTTTTAATTAAAACATTTCTTTTTTATAACTTTGAAAGCAAGTTCAATTCAACCCAGTACACTACAATCAGCAAATAAATGCCATATGATTGAGAGTGTCGTACCCAATCATTTCAGGAGAATGCTCCTACTTCAGTAGCGACTCAAACATCGATAAATTTAATTTTTAACATTTACATATAAATAGCATATCTAATTAAATTCGTATTTTTCCGATGTTTCGATAAATTTCAACTATGTAAAAATCTAAAAAATGTAAAATGTCAAAAATAATTGTATTGTTATTTTCATTGTTATGTTTTAAATCTTTATTTATTTTTAAAAATCATGAAAATGTATATTTTTATAAAGGTCATTCATAAAACCTTGAAATAGTTGTTTTAAAATACTATGAAAACCCAAAAGTTAATTTAAAAAAAAAAACTCAAGAAGGACCCGTATTTCTCAAATTTGCTTTGTCAAGTTCTATAATTACTTTATCCTCTCTTAAATTTCTGACCGATGCAGATTACATGAAAATTATTTTAATTTCGCCGTCTGTGCTTGCGTTAAGTCTGTAGGCTGCTTAAAATGAACAATGGATGCGGTTTGATGCCATCATCAATACAGCTAAAAAACAGATAAATGACGTTCAAAAACGCTACCGTGACTATGGTAACGTAATCCCTAGAAGTAAAGATGGAGATCCCAAATTACGCTCTTCATCCTTCTCTCTCCCTCTTTCCCTGTAGTTTTGGTATTCCAGAATTAAATAATTCTAGTGCTGGCTTAAGCGATAGACTAAGCTTTAAATGTAATTAATGGTCCAATAAAATAGACCCAGCTTGTGTATTTTTTTTTTTCACAGACAATTTTCCATTCATTTATCTTCAAATCCGGTTTATCTCTGTCCTAATTTAGCTCAACAGATTCGAAATCATTATTATTTTAACCATGCACATATGCAAGATGATGTTGCAACTATATGCACGCCACTTATCAGAAGGTACGGGAATAACAAATGCATGGTGTCCTGTTTCAGAATTGTTTATCTAATCGTTTTGGTACAGAATCCCAAATATACCGGTGTTACTCACTGCACCGATATTTAGATTTTTACAGCACCATACTTGGGCAAAGTTAAAAAAAGGGTGAAGATAAAAAGCTGTCGTGAATTCGCCACATGTTTTATCGTGCTTCTATAACCAAATACAAAATCATAACATCTGCCTCGTCAGTCATTTTTGTCGAAAATCAGTGCTTTAGTGTATACCTCAAATGCATGATTAGGCCTAGATAACATATTAAACATTGTGTCAGTGTGTCGAATATTAGTGCTTGCACTCGGAAATGTTGCGGGACCACTTCTGTATCTGACGTTTATACCATTTTACCTGACATGCCTCTAAAAGTGAGGTTATTGGGGGTTATATTGACATGTAGTCTAATATGTACATATGTACATCATCTCCCTTCCCCTCCTTCACTTTACGAAGGACTCTCAACTAGAGATTGCACAAAATGCAATACATGGTTTCCATTGAGCGTATACCATTCCATCCTTGCATCAAGAAGTTGTAAATGACAGGAAATAATCAAGCACGCCCCGTTAAGTGGACAGGAATCGCATCAGGCCCAAAACATATAACTTTGAAACCGAAGATCTGAAATGGTCTTAAAGAGAAGGAATGACTTGTAATTCTCTACATATGCTAATGACTATTAGTAATCTTACAGCTGCTTCAATCAACGATAAGAGCATCGGAGATAGACTGTCATTCTATTTGCATATAGAGTGAGACAAGTTTTCTCCAAATATTCTAAATGCAAATACTTTACATTTTGCATTAGTGAAATGGCAACTGTAATGGAGACTAAAATAACATTCTGTTTTGAATTAAAGAATAGCCAAAGTTGATGGCTTGTGTTTTGATGAAATCCATTCCATGATCACAGCTATTGTATAAGAGACGATAATCTTCGCCTCTTTGCATCTACTAAGTAACATGTGGAAATTATTATAACAGACCTTTAAAGTAATTTGACTACAACTTTGGTTTCCCACTACTTCCGTGTGTAACCATATTGGGGTTCCCTGGTGAAAAAAAACAATAGAAACCAATAGAGATTTGTATTGGTTTCTACTGTTATTTGGACACTTTATTGATTTTAATTGTTTTCTATGGTTCCTGTAATGGCTTCTATTGGCTTATATGGACTTCTATGGTTAAGCTGTATTGACTGAACACTAGAAAACCATAGAAAACAATTGAAGCCAATAAAATCAATAAAACATTTCTATTGATACCAATAGAAAACAACGGTCCAAATAACAATACAAAACAATAGAAACCTGTATTGTTTTTTAAAAAAACAAGGGTTCCCAAATCATTGTCTGGGCCCTCTCTGTCTATGAATGACTTTCCATCCGTTTGAAAGACTTATAGTTTGTAAAGACCTTGATCCAATAATATTTCTGACCTTACCATTTCGAATATTCCATTCATCTCACTTACAACTTTTATCTAGCAGCAACTGAAGATGAAGGTTTTTTGTTGTTGTTTTTTGCCTCACACTTGATTTTATACACATACGTTTTTATTAACTTCAGAAATATTCAGTCGATACTATATTTGGACATCGCCTATTCGTTGACGATATCCTGTATCTGACCTGATGTAAACCATTGTAGATTTTTATCAAAATGCGGCATAGGCTTCCGCCCTACTCAGTATGCATCCGTGTTGCTTATAGCGGTATAAATGGTTGTGAGACTGCGTTTTTTTTTCCTCCCTAGCTTCGACGCCCATACTACTGTATGGAAGTAGTCGATTCTTCGGCAGGTTTCTATTAGCATAACACTGGATCTGTCATAGACGAGGCTAAAATGAATCGGCGGCACGATTTCCACTGTGGGACCTTCGGTTTCCATCGCAACGACCCACGTGTGTGGATCTAGACTAATGCTTCTCTATGGGATTTCTAGGCCACCCACACGAGCTTTGACATGCATGCAAAACACATTTCGTTGAAAGACACGGAAACACGAATTCAACTTTCATGGGAGGTTGGGAATCCATTTGCAAAACTGAGTTAAACATTCTGTTACAGGATAGCGTTGATGTGTCACATCTCTTGCGTAAATGAAACTAATCGTTGCTAACATTTTTCAGTTTTTTTAAAATGGTGATTTTTAGCTCCTAACATAGATCACAAGTTTGTGCCTGCAATGCATGAAAGAAAGCGTTGAAGATAAATGATGTAGACCACTGTTTTTTTTAACCATTTTCAACTCAAGGCACACAAAATGACGCTTAAAATTCCTGCGGAATAGGGAGCTAAAATTGTCAGGAAGTCTCATTTTTTCAATAAAGGAAACTCCAGTTTTTAATATAAATGAAATTGCTCTCAGATAAACATTTTTGTTTTCTTATTTGCAATCGGCATATACAGGTCAATTTTACAACCTCTCACAATGACACAATGAGTATGTAGAAATAATGGGCAATATACTAGGATTTATTTCAATATGATTTTAATGCATGCATAGAGTGTCCTTCCTTGTGTACATTATGTTGATAAATTATAGCAGCCACTTGACATGCGTGTATAAGAAAGTTTTCTAATTTAAGGATTATCCAGAAATAACATTTTGCGACGCTTTTATGAGTGGGAAATTGAAATACATGGCTTCTAGACATGATTACCAGCATGTCTAGAAAATGTGATGTTTTGCTGTGTTGATATCATGGATCGATACACCACGCAAATGTAAAGGCAATCTTTAACGTTAAAAATATTTAATCCATTTAATGAAATTTTGGATGAGTAATATGTTCGCGTAATCTGCGAAAGAGAAATAAAAACCACTCCGGTTGTATTAATGATTTAGTTCCAACGTGATTTTCGCATTTTATATAGTCAAGTTTATGATTGTTTGTTATTAATTGCTGTTTTTTTATCTTCTAGGTAAGTGTTCATTGATATTTTTCCGACATTTCAGCATCTGAAGTTGCTGGTGAGTAATATTTTGGTTGTATTTCACACTAGTTATTTAAAATTACGTAGTTAAACATTTTTTTAAAATTATATATTTTCCGTGAAATATTTTTAAAAATTCACACCATTTGTAGCCCTTACTCATTGAGCTTAAAACATCCTAAAAATTGTATTTTTTGACCTCCTCTACGATTTATTTCATGGCTCAAGGATAAGTATAGCATTTTAATTGGAATTCCTATCTGTTTTCAAAAATTCAAAAGTCAGCTTTTCAACACCAAATCGTCAGTATCTGTCTTGTGCGTTTTAGTAGCAATATTCTGTAGGCCTAAAGCTGTTATTATTGCCAAACAAAACTATTAATGTTATTTGGAGACAGGTTCAAGCTATTTTTAAAAAAACTAAAAAAAATGGAAATATGATAAGTTTTTGAAAAAATTACTTCTCCCTCCACATAACTGTAAAGTTTCAATATCTTCGTTACTGTGCTGTATTTTGTTTCAAAACTTTACTTGTGACATAGGAGGGGAGGCTAGAGCCAAGTCTTCAGTATGTTATATACATGTGTATATGTAAATGTAATTAATTTTATCATTTTGATGATGGCGTTACAACTTTAGTAGCTTTCGGGCATAGTTAAATAAGCCCATTAACCAATAATTAAATTTAAAATAGCTACAACAGGAAAATTGCAGTATGCAAATATCACTAAAATTACAAATCCATGCACTCAAGAGCTCATTTGTAGGTTGTGTGCCTGACTTGTGTCTGGATTTCTCTTGTTCAGAAACAATACACATATTGCAGCACACTCCAACACTATTGCGACTTCTGATGCAAGGTCATTACTATCATTACTAAATGTTATATCCATGCAATGTTCCATAAGGTTACTTAAATCATGCTGTTGGAGTCCCAGCTCCTTCAGGGTCCAATAAAATAGTCACATAAAAATGTAACTAGGTGTGAGTAAAGATAGCCAGCTGTATACGACAGTTTCATTTTTCCAAACCGGCTTTAAAAATTCCTGAACTTCAACAGTATGATGATTGAGTTAAGTACTATACTAAAATTGTGACCACGTTGACAGCTGTTTACGTCCCTGGTGAAAAAAACAATAGAAACCAATATAAATCTCTATTGGTTTCTATTGTTATTTGGACACTATTGATTTTAATTGTTTTCTATGGTTCATGTATTGGCTTCTATTGACTTCTATGGTTTAGCTGTATTGACTGAACAATAGAAAACAATAGAAAGCCATAGAAAACAATTAAAGCCAATAAAACCAATAGAAATTTTCTATTGATACCAATAGAAAACAACGTTCCAAATAACAATAGAAAACAATAGAAATCTCTATTGTTTGTTTTTTTCCCCAGGGTAGCCATTTCTTAATGGTGGATAATTAAAGTTTAAGCTACAAACTAGTATTAAATAACCACATTCTACGAATATATAGGAATATATTGAAGTTTTGAGGACAGTGTAGGTTTTCTACACTCGAACAACCTGGTCCTAGTGTGAATGTATAACGAATTGACGCGTTTATAACGATTGGAGTGTGTTCACCGAGTTGAATTCAATTGAAAATAGCTTGACATCGGAGAGTAGAAAGTTTGATATGTCCAGCACGCCCGAATTTAATATTACACCGAAGTACAGCAATAGGCCATTATGCTTATATCTCGCATGTCGGAGAACAGAGATGATTAAATCGCTGGCTCTAAGCCCCCATGATGACTTGGAATGGCGCGGTTATTGCACGGTATATCCCATGTCTTCCGTCGAAGACCAGATTTGCAATTTTGATGCGTGATACCACCACGAGAAATGCCATTTTCCCATGCTTCCTGCTGCCTGAGCCCATGCGCCATGTTGCACGAGTATTTTGAGGCAAGCCATGGGCCCAAACTGCGTGCGTTTAGTCGTAGTTTCTACTGCAAACTGATCGATATTTTTGCTACGTCTTGACTGATCTATGCTAATGGCAATTGCTCTCGGTGCGCTTTTCCCTTTAATCCACACCAGCATATTTTCCTCAAAATTAAACTTGCATTAATACTGTTTATTTATTTAAAAATGGCGTAAACCATCGTTTATGCGCTTTCGCGGCAAGGTAAACCCATGCTGACGATTTGCAAAGAGATGTTTGTTTTACTCCACCATCTGAATTGACTTAATGTGGTGGATATTAACTCCGCTTACGACTATGTTAATAAAATGTGCCTGATGAATTAGGTCACCTTACGGTTTTCCTTAAAGGAAAGGTTTTTTGAAGACGGTCGCCATCTTTGAAATTCTAAACGCCATGCTTGACCGTCTTTTGTGCATGGGGTGTTGCCGCTTCAATGGATAGCTAGTTAGGATGGACGTTCGTTTAAAGCCGTTAAGTATTTTTCGCACCAAGTGCTTTGCTTTCTTCGTGCTTGGATTCAACCAATGAAATTGTTTTTTTTTTTTTTTTTCTTGTCGAGTAACGAAGTCTGGCAATGCCTATAGTAGATTTTTACGGTGAACATCTTCAGGGATTATGTACACCCAAATAATCCGCTTTTTGAGAAATTCTTAAGGATTCCAAGGCACAGGAAAAAATTTAAAACTACAAGGCTAAAAAAAACACGAGTCGATACTTGTATAGAATATCGTGGAGGCATACATGAATATTTTTTCGAATTTTAGTTTAGATTTTTCAGATACAAAGTAAATAATAATATCCCATTTCATCTCAAAGTATTTTTTTATTTGGAAATTTCGAGATGTCACGTGTCAAATGAGTATGAAATTATTTAGGCAGACAATTCGAATATGTCTTTAATAGGCATTTAATCTATTCAAATAAATATTTCATTGACAGTGAAGGCATGTGGTATACTTAATATTTAGCTAAGCAAATCGTGTACATTGTTAAAATTCTAAATTGTCAGTTTCTCTACTTCTTTACAATCTAAAACGTTTCCTCAAAATTATTTCTCCAATTTTTTAGAATGTTAATGTTTTGTTAATCCCTAATTTAAACTAAGATAAATTTGACGAACAATTGTTAAATCCAACAGACAATTAAGTTAGTTTTGAATTTGCCAAAACTCGGTAAATTGTAATTTTTTTTTACTTTTGTTCATTTTAAAGGTCTTGGTATGCACCAATGCATATATAAGTAGTCCATGTAGTGGATGCAGACACCAAAAATATTAATACTAAGTTTTGCATAAATATCAAATTAACCGGAATGCTGATTTATTTAACACGATAAATTTATTACAACGCTAAAAGCACACTTTGTTGTTGTTATTACATTTTAAGATAATGGAAAATAAATGTCCGTTGCTGGGTATTACAGCAAACAATACCGGGGCATTAAAATGCGCATTACGAATTCCAACGTGTCCATATGGCAATTGTTGGGCCTTATGTCGTAGATGGTTTACAATAAAGTATATTTTTCACTGTTTTTCATCAGTTGGCCTATGGGCGGTATTATTCACCCCATCGTGCTTGTATAGCAGTGTATTGCGTTCATCTTCTAGAGATTATCAAACAGACCAAGTAGGCGTGAAACATTATCAGATTCTTTGCTCTTTCATTTACCACGGAAAACAATAGAAAAGGATGGGGATGAAATTTCCATGTTGTTGTAGCATCCTCCTGTTTGCCGTTGTCATGGCAATGAAAAGAGGTCTCGCAAAGTAAACCGTATACTGCTTAAAAACGCAACCTTCTACTGCGTGAAGTTGCCCATGGTGGTTGAATTTCCACTGCTTTAATATATAAATGGGTATTTTTTTACTTAGAGTGGGATTATTTAAGGTTCAGATTCTTTCAAATTTATTTTTAGTTTTTGTATTCGTGAAGTATTCTTTAAATTCCATACCCCAGGAGTTGAGATTTAACGACATTACTCTATTATAATTTTAACGCAGTTAAAAATTGTTCTTCACATCCATGTACTCAAAATGGGGTAAAATGGCGCTTCCATGCATGTAATCTTTGTATGAAGGCATTCTTTAAATATCCCTCAGGTTTATACATTAGTTACATTTCTAATAAAGACAATGTTTCACCACGTTTTTGCATAAAATACAGTACCTTATACGGTACTCATTGTTTAATCATCATAAATATAAATTTGAACTTAACTGAGTATCCTGAAAGCATATTTCGAATTTCAAAACCCATGTACTTTTTTGAAAACGTATAAACATAAAAACATAGAATGAAGAAATAAGAGAAATTCAATAACATGCAGAAGAGAATTTCTGTAAAAAATGGTATCTCCATTGTTAATATAAGGCAGCTTTAAGATACAAAATCGATGACGTATTCTAACAACTTCCGCATCGTTGATGAAATTCATGATGATGATGATACCTATTTCTTACCCCAATTATTAGGATCTTTCATAAATTTCATGTAAAATATTTTGGAAATGCTGTATACAGTTAGTAATGCAAGGCTTATTCATTTTTCAAGGAATCCTGTCAAGCATACTTTTTTTTTCCCTTGCTTTATATATAAATGCATAATTATACTTTATTCGTTCTTATAAAGAACATGATTAAAGACTAGATAAGTTTAAAGTTTTTGGTAATTTTCTATGCAGCGTGCAACGACATGTATCCAGGGTTTGCTAATATCATTGGATTTTTTTCCCCAGATTCTATGAATTTAAAGTAGACGATCTAATGATGACATATGTTCAAAATGACAGCGTTCAAATGCAAACATTCAAATACAATTTTCACGTGATAAATGGTATTGCTTGGTGATACACAAAAATTGTATACTTCATCTTATCAATTGGAGATACACACTGCAATATACTCTGTAATTTAGTTTTGAAACTTAAATATGCAACAAAAGCTATCCGTAAAATGCAAAAATACCCTGGAGCCCAGATTTCCGTTTTACCGCAACTTTTGCGATTCGCAAGAACGTTTCAAGAGACTTGGTGATTAGCAAATAATACATATATATGCCTATATATACATGTATAGATGCCCGCTTTACGGTTGGTGCTTGTGAACAAATAGTCGTGTTCATTAACTTGAAAACATCATATGTATATGCGGCTATTTCAGTCTATATTTAAACAACGTAAATTTCATGTTTGCAAGTTCTGAAACATAAAATGATGCATTTCCTTCATGGTTAAAATAAACTTTTGCCTTCCATTTGCAACATTTTTATTCGCAAAAACAAGCTGAATGCAAGGCCATTCTGATTATTTATTTATTTATTTATTTAGAAAAAAAAAATTTCTCACGCCCAAAGGGCACTTAAAACACATCAGCTCCATAAAAATCGCAAGT
>JAQGBW010000050.1:0-78035 GCA_034698625.1 Julus scanicus | reverse complement strand
TTTGAGGGAAGTAAAATGGATCCCGGGAAGACTCCCCGGGAACTTCATAGAGCGTTTTGGGACGCGGTTAGTGATCTACCACTTCCCGGGAGGTGTCCCAAAACGCGCCCATAAAGTTAAAACCTCCAAGTTTTTGTGAAGAAAATAGAAAATCCAAATTTTCCACAACAACAAAAATGCTTATTTTTCGATAAATACGTCTCATGGACATTGACTATTTTTATACATATTTTCATTGGAAATGACAAAAAAGTTGGCATTATTGGGAAAATTAACATTGGAATCGGCAACATTTTGACAAATTTTCATTGTAAATTCAACAATATTTCCAACAAAGGAATTTCTTTAAAATTTAGGACTGTTGTTTTAAAGAAGAGATGACTGTTTTGCAAATTAAAAAATCAGCGTAGCAGAATTTAAAATTTTTAAACTTTCCAGTTCAAGGTGGTTTAAAACTTAGTCATTTCACGTGGCATCTAAAATAACTTTTGAATATGTATTCGTTTGTGTAGGCAGCATGCAGTATATTTTCACAAAATATTTCTAGTGTAGGTATTTGATTTACGAGTTACATACGACCCATGAGTTTGGAAAAGCGCAGTTCAACGCACTGTCCCAAAAATGATGACATGCAATAATAATAAAAGGAATACGTGCAAAAACAAAGCGAAAATTTGTTTTGTCATTCCCAATGTCCAAGCATTATTTGTTTAAAACTTTTTGAAAAAAAAAGCCTCGTAAATTCGGTGAAAACGACATGAACCCGCATCAGCGCCATCTATGTTACTTTTCTCGAAATTCATGCTATTGCTGACAAAACGAGAAACACGTTGAGGGTTACGAATATTATTACCGCAATTTTGGAGCCAGTCCAGAAGGCGCCATTTTTTTTTTTTTTAGATAAAATTATTTTGAAAATAATCCGTGAAGGCGTCCCATATTCAAAAATAACTCTGATAAAAAACTTTATGGTTGGCTAGTCATTATTTATAGATATAGGGAACATTAAATGGGAGGATTTTAACCCCCAGGTTCTTATTAGAAGGCTATCTAAACTCCAGAAAAAAGAGGGTTAATGGTATTCATGAGATAATCAGTTAGGGGTAAAACGTTAAGTCATCCAGATCCAGGAAGGCAGAATCTTCTGGCAGGTTGTCAATAATTCATTTTCTCCCTTTTTTGTAAAAAAATTAACAAGTGTGGTGAACGACACCATTTTTCAATCCTGAAGCAGTGTTTGAATCATGGTGGCACAAAAAGGTTTTTTTTAAAGAATTTCATCTAACCTTTGAATTAGAATTAAGATTCATACAAAAAATATATTAATCATGTATTGAACACTTCCATCAGTAGTTAACACTAAATCTCTGTGTATATCAATAACTCTCACAGAATCTCTGGATGCATCAAACCCATTGAATCTTTGAATGTATCAAACTATCGGAATCCCTTCCATCCCGGAATCCTGAATTTCCAAACCTCCTGAAGATTTGGATCCATTCTTACTACAATCAAGATGAATGCTTTTAAATCCCTCGTCAAAAGGTCGATTGCCAGCGTGATCGTGATTACATTGCCGAATGATTAATCAAAATGTGTATAAACGAAAAATCGATTAGGTCTAGTTTACCAGAAATCCCCGGTGGCCTCTCCAGAAAGGGGGACAAATATGTAGCTTTCCATAACATAAACAAATGTTGGGTGAAAAAAAAGCATAAAAAAGCAAATGCACGAGGGGAGAAAACTATGGAATCCGATCCTCGAAATGCCGAGAATTGATGGAGAAACGATAAGAGGAACGAAATAAGGTAGCCTGAACGCCACTTGACCCCTTTGGGGAAAGCCAGGGTCAACACGCTACAGAGTGCGTCGAAAACTCCTTGTTGGAATCTATACAAAATCATGTTCGAGTTGACAGCGTGCAGACCTCTGCAAAAACTAAACACGTTTCCCATAAATTTAGGTACGAAAAGATAATAAAGGTTCGCGAGTACATCGAAAAGTGGGTTGAAAAGTTTTTAGAAAACCTGCAGCAGAAGTTTGGAAAAGTGGGCGCAAAAATTTAAAAGAATCGTTTTAAAGTTTAGGATGTCCGTTTATAAGTGTGTTTAGAAGTTTTGGAAGAGTACTGAGAAATGTTATAAGCCTGAAAAAAGTGTCCAAAAGTCTGGAAAACATGTCTTAAAGTTGTAAAAAGTGTGTTTCAAAGTTTGAAAAGTAGTTAAATGTTGGAGAAGTGTGCTGAAAAGTGATGGAGAAGTGTGTTGAAAAATGTTGAAGAGTGCTGGAGAAGTGTACTTAAAAGTGATGGAGATGTGTGTTTAAAGGTTGGGAAAGCGTTTTAAGTTAATAAAGAGTGTGCAAATCGTTTGAAAAAAGTATTTAAAAGTTCAGAAAGTACCATTATTTTTGGAAACACAGTTTTTCCAGAGATTCCAAAGATCAAGTCATTTATTATAAAAGAAGACCTGCGGATATAAAATCTAAGGCTCGAGATGATCAGTTTGATAGGTTGGAAGGTGGGTCCCCACCAAAAATTTTGGTGGCAAAACACAGCAGAATTAAGTCCCAATTGACTTTTCGAATCCTTCTCTTAGGCCAGACAGACCCGGGTCCTGGGGTCAGTCAGTAGGCCATTATGATTGAAAAATTGGGACGATAGTTGACAGCATTCCACGCCCCTTGCGGGAACTCCAAGTACAACTGCTAAGACTTTCCCGTGACACATAGGTGTCAGATGCGGGGGCCGTTGTTGCCACCTAAATCAACTTTGCAAAGTTAGGCCTAAAAACGCAAAAAAAAACCTACAATAACCCCCTCTCTACCCACATGACGACGTCATCGTGACCCCGTGACCCATAAGCACGCTGCAACTACATAAAAGGTAACTTAACGTCAAGCTATATAATCGAGCAAAAAGCACAGACCTACTTAGTGCAACGTCGAGATTTTCCATTAATTACTTCCTGAATGGATTTCAGATAGGAAAATGCAGTAGAACAAGAAGAATTCACCAATTTTTTTAAAATTTTCAACTATTCTTGGACATTTCACTCTGGAGAGTTTCGGTCCATGAAGACGGTTCAACGTTAACAAAGCTGTATGATATGCCAGATTTTCGTAAATTTATCAGATTTTATCAGAATCTCGAGAAAGTTTCCCTTATTTGAAAAAATGGATTTTTTTTTTACAAACCAGCTAGCTGTAGTTGCACTTTTAAATGTTTCACTTACAAAAATGTATTTTCAACTCTTGAAATTTGCAAAAAAATTGCCAAGTTTTTTGCACCATTGCAATAAAACAAACCTGCAAAATTTCCAAGGAAGCACCATATGGTTGACATGGTGCCGGTTGACATACATAACCGAGAGGTCAAAGGTGAAAAAGTTAACTTACAAGGTAGTCGTTCCAGGAGGTACTTCAGGAATAGTATCCAAGTGCAGGAACATGCATCTGACAGTTGTGGCGAAACAAAGACACCTGGCCGGACATCGCGGATCCGACTTGACCACTGTCCACACTGTGGTCAGCAGCAACAGCAGTGCCGTAATCCTCATGGTTGTCACTTAATTTGTCAACTATAATAAGCCACGAAAAAAAATCCACTTTGAACTAAGGTTTTAACGGAATCTAACTGAAGTCCCAAATCCGTTGAAACTCCATTATGACGCTTGACCCCTGGTCAACAACAATAATGTCCTACAAAATGAAAGAAAACAACGGCTAAGTCCAAAACTTTCGTCCAACTTTCTCCCTTTATTCCTCTCTGTCCTTCCTTCACCCCTGCAGCACTTATCACCCACGTTTTTTTACCACCCTCCTTCTACAGACACGACCGGAGCACCTCTGCGCTGCGCTGTCCGGCAGCATGTTAAAGCAACGGGCGGATTGATACGCCACTGAGGCGGATCACCACGCTAAAAGTAGTTCCCAAAAAAAAAAGAAGTTTGCCGGTGAAAAACTTAGGAAAAAAGGGCAAAAAACAGACTAGGGGAAAGAATATTTGGCTACTAACAGTCAATTTTCCTTTTTTATCTTGTAAAATGATCACTGACAAATGTTTTGGAGAGAATATCGGTTTTTGGAAAACAAAATGTTTTCACAAAATGGATTTCATCCAAATCAGTTGAAATCTGTGGACTGTCAACTAAACTTCAACAATAAATGAATATATTTTGTTTTACCATAAATGCGGTAGTGTAGAGTTTTATATATTAGCAAATGATTATAAGTACAACCAAGGGTTGCCAACAAAAAAGGGGAAACCTTTTTCATAAATTAATAACTTTTTTTTGTTTTAATCAAAGTAAATCCAATTTTTCACAAATATAGGCAACAAACGTACGAAAAAAACACCTATTTCAATTTGTGTCCTCCATCCGCTGCAACACTTGCGCCTTTGAGCAATTGACGAGTCGATTGTTTGGCCAAGTTCATCACAAGCAGTTAGAATTTGGCGTCTTAACTCTTTCACATCACAAATCTTTGTTCGGTACACTTTTTGCACCAAATTCCCCCAAATGGAATAATCAACGGTGTTCAAATCAGGGCTATGAGGTGGCCAAAGGGTATGTGGTATAAAATCTGGAGTCTCTCGAAGGAGAAATTGAACAGTTTCTCGAGCGGTGTGTGCTGGTGCACCATCTTGCCGGAACACAAACAAATCTGAAAATAGCGCATATCTGGGGGAATTTGGTGCAAAAAGTGTAGCGAACAAAGATTCGTGATGTCAAAGAGTAAAGACACCGAATTCTGCCTGCTTGGGATGAACTTGATGAATTAGTAATCGACTCGTCAATTGCCCAATGGCGCAAGTGTTACAGCGGATGGAGGACATTTTGAGTACAAATTAAAATTGCTGTTTTGGTCGTACGTTTGTGGCCTATATTTATGAAAATTTGGATTTACTTTGATAAACTGTTTTTTAGGAAGTCGGTTTTTGAGATAATTTTTTACATTTTTTTTTCCTCCAAAAGAACATTCTAAAACATCATTTTTTATTCAAATTGACTAATTTGGAGGGATTTAGCATATCATTTATTACTGATATGCAGTAATCTTAGCAGTTATTACTGAATTTTCTCACAGGTAGTGTTCCTGATTTTATAAATATATTTCTTGATTCCATTATTGAAAAATCATTTCCAAAATCAACCCTTTCTTCGTTTAAAACAAAATGCGACAACCAAATACTATAACTACCCAACTATTTAAAACATTTGCTCATAGCGTTGACTAATTGCTCTCATTTGTATACTCGTGTTGCCAAATAAATCAATTTCATTATTCAAATAACGAGGAAGTTGGCAAATGTGACGTCACTAGACATCGCAGTAGCTCATGATATTAATTTTCAGTTTCCTAGAATTACTTTATGGCTTAACACATTCCTAACCTAATCTCAGCAGTATAAAGTTCGATCGAGCCCATCCTAACCACGCTGAAACGATCTAGTTAAACATGCTAAACAAGTGGCCTTAATCGACATTAACTTCAATGGGCATTAAACTTAAAGCACCAAATTATTTTCTCAAAAATACACATTTTCTCAACTATACAGGGCGATTGAAAATCAACAGAATATTTCAATAAAAGTTTCTCAAACGTGTATCATTCATTAAAGTCACACATTTTCTGTCACATCTGACAGCAGTTTCGATAGCATCAAGTAACAAAGAGGCCCCTAGCAAGGAGTTCACCCTGACGATAACGCGTTTCACCCCTGACCCCTCTTTCATTTCGACCAATGGGTGTTAATTAAGGGGGAGGCGCTGCCAGGTCAGGCTCTGAATAAATGTACTTAATATTAAAATTATAACTGGCTCTCAGCCTATATAAACCTACGCACTTACAAATATATAATTAAATATATAAATATAACAACCTTGGTTCAAAGTGACCTAAACGCCTTTCAAAATGTCCCCTTTAAAAGATAAAATATCGTGGGTGGTAACGTTTCAAGTATATTTGAAGAAATGAAGTTTTAGTTTAAAATAAAACCATTCTAGTATTTCTCAAAAAAACTATTTAAATCACAACATGCCCATTCAACTTATAGGTTATAGAATTGTACTCACCAAATAAAAAATGGTCCCAGTCAGAATATTGATTGTTCGTAAATCATCTCGGAAACTACTTGAGACAGGAGAGCACAACTTGTTCAAGCCTTGTTCTTCGTTTGCATTTCAAAAATTCCGCAAGATTTTACGATGAACGATGCACTGGTTTAGGTGTCTGTTTAGTTTAGTTTAGGAGTCTTATATAGGTTCTGTTTTTGTGTTTCTCTGAAACTACTTCAGGCAGGATAGCCCAGTAAGTGAGCTCTTACTTCCTCTTCTTATATATGGTCTACAAGCTGTGCGAAACTTGGCTACGACGAACGATGCCCCGGTTATAGATAAATTCATTGTATTAATTTTCGCCTACTGTTCGTGCCAACTACTGAAACTACTTGAGATTGAAAATTTTGGGAAAGTTGTTTTTGCTTATCGCCAATTTCTTAGACTACGATGAACGATGTCCTAGTTACAGGTAACTACTAAAGTACAACAAAGCGTGCATACAGTTGAGAGTGACCACTATACTTGTTTTATCTAAGACAGAAAAGCTGGATTCCATGCCGTCACTGTAGGTCAAGAAACCAAAACGACGGTGTGGTTAGTTGAAACCAGACTTGTAGGGCAATGGCAATGCGATGGGCCGTCGTTCGACGGTTGTGACCTTGCAAATTGGGAGCTCAACGATGCGTCTAGCGATATCCAAACATTGCTGGTCAAGATTTAAGGTCGACTTCTTCATCTTCAAGTCAATCCTGACTTCCTCCAGATGGCCTTCCAAATCGTTGCTAGTTTGTCTAAATGATAAATAGAGATTGTTTAATCAATGAAGGATGGGCAAAGATGTCACAATCATGACAACATTTCCAAAAACTGGCTTCGACAACGTGCGATCAACTGTTCTTAAAATGGCCTCCTCGACATTTGCATTAGATTACTTTCATTGTCTATCTTAATTACGTAGCTTCTGTTGTATCAGAAATTCGAAATTTTAAAAAACGTTCTCGAATTTGGAAAGCAGATAAGAGGAAATTATTTAGCCAATAATTTTGTTCAGCTGTGATCACGGAATGGATTTCATCCTAGCTGAAATCTGTTTTCATCTAGGATGAAATCCATTCCGTGACCGCAGCTATAAATATGTATATTTGTTAAATTTGACTTCCCAAAATTAGTTCAGTTGTTCCTAAAGCAAATGTTCCCTCAATTTGATTCAGTTGCCTATTATAGTCAAAACAAATACAATTTATACTGGAGTTCTCACTGTTATTATTTATTAATTAAGCGTACCATATTTTTTTTTAAACATCTTTATCAAATGTTTCGTAACAAGACTATCCTATTTTAAAACCGGCCAAATGCAGTCACGTGACAGCAATAAATTTAAACACGTCCATTAGTTCCCCTCAATTATGGTAATTACAACAAATGCGTGTACACTGATTAGTTTCCCAGTTCTCGCAACTAATTATTATATTTATCAGAAATAAGGTCGCAATTACGGAAGCTCGAATAAAAATCCAGCTTAGAATGTTTACTTTCAAACACGAGCATCACGAATTTCAATTTATGAACGTATAGTTAGGATGTTACCAAAAAAATTCATTACTAGGGTGAGCCAAAACGAATTCAATATGCTATATAAGCTGATAAACGGCACCAAGTAGCATTGTAGAAGAAGTTGGGTCTTGGTCAGAATTCTGGGTGATGGTAGAAAAGAGAAGTCAATAAATAATGTCCCTAATGTCACGGATATGTCTCAGAAAAAAGCCCAGGTTATTCCAATAACAGGATGTCTTTCCAATACATGTTCCGTAATGTATTCCGGGTATCTCAAGAGGATTTCAGGTGCCTAAAAAAGATTGAAGGATGTCCAAAAGAAGAATGTAGGATTTTTAAAAATAGAGTGTAGTATGTCCAAAAGCAGAACATGTGATGTTCAAAGGAAGAACTGTAGGATGCCCAAAGGAAGAACGTAGGATGCCCAAAAGAAGAATGCAAGATGGCCAAAAGAAGAATGCAAGATGGCCAAAAGAAGAATGCAAGATGCCCAAAAGAGGAATGTAGGATGTCCGAAAGAAGAATGTAAGATGCCAAAAAGAAACGTATGTCCAAAAAAGGAATGCATAGGATGCCAAAAAGAAACGTAACGTATGTCCAAAAAGAAACGTAACGTATGTCCAAAAAGAAACGTAACGTATGTCCAAAAGAGGAATGAAGGATGTCCAAAAGAGGAATGAAGGATTTCCAAAAGAGGAATGTAGGATGCCCAAAAAGAAGAATGTAAGATGCCAAAAAAGAAATGTATGTCCAAAACAGCGCAGCGTCCCAAACTGATTACATGATGCCCCAAAAAAGACTAATGTGTTCCCACAGGAATTCCACGTTTAAACATGAAGGCGCATTTAATATGTGAAATACATGGTGTCTCGATGAGTCAATATCTTTAACTCCATAATTTTCAAAAGTGCAATGTCTGCAAATGCATGCATTCAATAAAAAGGTCGAAAATTTGACTTCCTAGAAGGCATAGCGCCAACAATGAAGCCATCAAGAGATAAACAGACAGCCCCGATTGGGGCAATAAAAAGCCAAAAACGAGATTGTGTTTATTGGTAGAAAATCCCTGTGGATTAAGTTGTTACTGGTGCGAGGAGACAATGGGCTCACCTTGAGTGGGCCAGCCGCTGTCCCAGGACGTTGCGGGCCGCATTCCACACCTGTACCTCGTCGTGGAGCCCCTGGTGGGCTTCGTCGAAGCAAAGGTCATCGGCGCACCGTTCGCTACGGTTCTCCAGCCTAGTGTGGGCCAGCTTCATCGGGTTCTGGACGGCTCTCCGGAACGACTCCACCCCGAACAAGTTCTTGGACATGCTGGACAGTTCATCCGACAGCTGGCAAGACAAGAATGAAGAAACCTTCAGATTTGCAGACATGGTCCATGACAACAAAAATAAATAAATAAAACAACTGGAACCTAGATTTACAAACAATCCACAATCTGGGGTGATTTTTCATTAGCAAATGTGTTAAAGATTCAGTTTTAGTGACCTAGATTTCAAAAATTTCTCCTGCAGCGTGCCATTGTTTTTTTTTTTAATTGTTTAAAATGTGGTCAAAATTCAATTGTCTGCCATCTGGTCTCTATTTCTGGAATAATTTGCAATCCTAAAGAAAAGTTATCTCACAAAGTTCTCCTGCCATTCCAAGAGTTGGATAGCCTGGTCCTCCTCATGGATCCTCTTCCTGAGGGCATACAAAAGGGCCTCGCACCGGTCTGAGATCCCCTGCCTAACATGAATCAACGCCAGTTGGATGTCCTCGCACAGTATCCGGATGTGACGTAGGGAGTCATCCGCCACTGACATTAACTCATTGGCGCGCTGGAACCACACGGGTTTCGAAACAGTTCTATTTTTATAAAACGAATCGCATGAATCATAGGAATCGTATGAAAACAAGTGACTTAAAGCCATGTGGCAAACACCAAAATGGGTTATATGACTTTGTAGAGACGTTTTACCAAGAAATTTAAGTCTGTGATTCATTGAATCTCATGTTGAATCAGAATTGAAACTTAAGATGGCCAGAACTTGTAATGATACTAACGTTGAATTTAACATTTGATTCACCCAATTTGATGCTCCAAATTTACCCATCAGGTTGTCTGAGTGGATCCGGTTTCAATGAAACCCCTGGCGAGTTTTCATTAAGGGCCAGTTGGTCTTGGTCCACACTAATAGTCTCATCCTGACAATTCACTGCCTTTTCCAAATCAATTTTCAAATCGTGGCATTTGAGAAGCTGACTTTCGGCCTCGTTGCAGAGATCTTGAAGGGTGCGAATGCAACCTTTGATCTGGGATTGGGTCTGGAATTCACGTGAGCAGATTAGTTATTCGAAAAAATGTCCCCTAACTTCAATATGTATAGAGTTCATACGCATTTGCATCAATTTTATCCACATTCATGATAAGCTATAAACAAGCTTTTCTATCTGGACCATAGGGGCCATTCAAAAATGACGTCATCAAAAGGGGGGTGGGGGTATGCTGGCATGTGGACAAAGGAAGGGGGGGTGAGGAAGAGAGGAAAGCTATTAGGGAAGTCTACTAATGATGGTATTTTTCAGATTTTTGATTTTGTGTTTAATCAAGTTTTAAAGGCCTTTATGCATTAATGTTTATTCCCCACTGGGGGCAAGCGCCGCTATTTGTTACAGCGCGGTTTTAAAGGTCGGTGAAAGGGAAAATGGACACCAGACGAAATGTGTCCCCCATCCCAAATGTACTTGAATTTTTTAAAATTTTTGAAAGAATTTCGGGGACGTTCTTTTTGAATAGCCTCATACTTTTGTTACACGAGTACATGTACACGATTGCTTTATCTGAACTAGTAGTCCATGTTTCTTGTAAAAAAATACATGTTTCCAAACCAGTCGACCGTTACTTTTTACCCAAACATTTTTGAAAGAGTGGGCCACCCACCTGCTTGATTTCAAAATGGGCATCATCGTTGACTAGTTCCCTCTCCTGTCTCTCCTCCCGTAGGGTCAAGCACTCTCTGACCACCTCCATCATGTGATGCAGATCGTCCTGGGCGTTTTCGCACTTGTCCACCAGCTGCATGAGCGCTGACCCTTCCTGTTTGGTGACGGACAGGTAGTTGGCCAAATTGGCTCGGATCCGTTTCACGTCCGCGATCCTGTAAAAGACCCACGCATAAGATACGCCCAAAGTTTCACCTCGGAAAAGTTAACGATGGTCACCTCAGACAATTGCACGAATGAATAATGTATACATTTTGATAGAAATTTATATAAAACGCCAGATGTTTGTGGTCCAAAAATTGGACATTTTAGCAAGAATGCAGACATTTGACACATATATAGTTGTATGCTTCGAAAACTGCTTATTTCGTTCTGAAAAGTGTTATTTCAAATACGCTAAGGGGCCATTAATTAGAAAGGACGTCCATAGTCCTACTCACCTGGACTGGAGCCCTTCCCGACTGCAGTGTTCTGCCCAGTTGCCCTTAAAGCCATAGTCCAGTTGCTCCTGTTGTGCCAGAAGTCGGTTGTCCTTGCTGGCCGCCCTAGCCTCTTGGCTCTTGCGTTCCATGACTGCATTCCTGTTGTCCCAGTCTGAAGATTCCAAGACGGGACCCACATAGCCCCTGGCACCACTCTTGGCCATCGTCAACTTAAGGGCCTCACTGAAAACTAATGTTAGATTAAATTCTTAACAAGCAGTTTTGTAATATGAGAAATGTGGAAACAGAGATGGTGCGTTTTGGGGTTTGCATGCTGGGCATTGTTTACAGACGGTTACCTTGGTTACCTCAGGCGTGGATAATGGGCCAGCGACCTCGTGGGTCATCGTGATTTCCATCGATTATGCATTGCTACGTCATGGGAAGCATCACGTGGCTTTTAATTTACCGTATTATTGGGGATTGAAATGTTTGATCACAGGGGCATTTTACACATGTAGCCCAACATGGCCGCGCCCATTTATACCTGAAATAACCATGTTGAAAATTCAAACCTATACATTAAAATTAAAACATCATTTGATTTTATCATTACAGTTTACAATTATAGTGAATCTAAACAAACACAACTTTTCTAAAATTTGATCCTCTACATTAATTGTAATTTTTAACTGCTGACGACATTCAATATCATTGTATAAGACATTGTATAAGTGTATATTGTAAAATAACGTAATGAATTGGAAAATTGAACCCTTGATTGCATACTTTGCAGTATATCATTCTTGGCATTTAGAAATGGTCCAAAATTTAGGAATTTTTCGACTGAACATACATAAGTACAATTAACCTTTAAAGAATATTTAACCTTGGTCTTTACATTAGGTACATCTATGACGATATTTGCTTACTGCAATTTTAAATAAGTTGTATGAATTGTGAAATTAAACCTTGGAACAATCGCCCTATTTCATTGCATTTTTGGCATTTGAATATGGTTCAAAATTTACGTATTTTCAATGTTCACTCACAGAATTTATTCCCTACCTTATGCCATTTTTGCACTAAATTCGGGTAATAAATACAATTCATCAACATTAGAATTTCCGCTGTATCCAATAGCGGCGATTCCCCCCAACAAGGAGCGAATAAAGAATTCGGGAAAAATAATAAAAAAAATAAATAAAAAAAAAACACATTCGAATTTCCGCCATTTTCAAAGAAATGTGAATTGTTACATCGCATTGCATCATGGGTTAACTCCGCCAAACCGTTGCCTAGCAACCAGTGGCGTCTATATCTAGTGCTGCCACATGAGAGGGAATCAGTTTTTTCCCTATTACAAAGCAAAACTACGCCATCGTCACCATCCGCTGGTTCAAAACTCACAATCACTCATTTCTACAGTTTCTCGCACGCCATAATTTGTTCAGCTAAAGCACGAAAAACCTGGTAAGTTTTCACATTAAAATAATGCAGTTTTCACCAACCATTCAGTGGATTAATCATATTAAGAGCGTTCATTGCTAGTGCCCAATGATAAGACTGTCTAGTCAACTGTCCGTGTTTTCACAGAACTTTGGGTGTCAAAATCCTTTAAAATCCCAAAAATGTCTCACCACCACGGACATGGGTGTAGCGAGGAATGTGATCACAGCGAAATGACGGATGAACTAGGGATTCAATACAGCTTGTACCAAAAGATTTTGCTGGACAACGTGGAGTGCCTCAACGAAGCTGTTGACGGGTCTGGCAAGACAGTGTTTCGGGCGTGGGAAGACAGGATGGCCATAGACAAGGTCAGTTATGCAGGGCTGGGATTGTGGAACTGTGCAAACCGGGGTGTTCACGGTAATTAACTTGATATCTCAAAGCAAAATGATAACATTCTGTTATTTTCAGCAACTTTGACAATGTTTTGCACAATACTCAAAGGGTAGTTAAGCTAAAGTGTTATGCATACTCACCGACGTATTTGCACTGTTGCAGGTTGTCGAAAGCGATGCCGACGAAGAATTGCTGTTCAATATCCCGTGAGTACGTTTCGCATCGAGCCGGTGCTGCAGGTGCCCATATCTGTAGATCCTCGTGACATCCTAAATATTCTCATTTTCCAGATTCACTGGTTTGGTCAAGCTAAAAGGCATCATCGTGATTGGTGGGACCGAAGAAAGTCACCCTGCTGCAATGAGGCTGTGAGTTTGCTCTTTTTATAATCTAAAAATCGAGATCGTAAAAGATATGATAAATATACCATTTTCTGTCAGGTTCAAGAATCGCCCTAACATGACTTTTGACGATGCTCGGATTGAAGCAGACCAGGAATTCGAGATGACACGTGACCCCAACGGAACATTGGAATATGCCACAAAGTCGGTACTAAGATCATTAGATTTGGTTCGTGTGTTTGACAAAGTTTGATTCATCGTTACTTGCCATATTTCCAGGGTAGTCAAATTCTCTTCCATATACCATCTGACTATCCACTTTTCGAGGAACTTTGGCGATGATGTTAGCCGTGTATGTTACATTGGACTAAAAGGGGAATTTTCAGAGGTATTATTTCGTGCCGCAGATAGCTTGTTACTTACGTCTTCATAGATATCATGAGAAATTCCGATTTAATGACGTTTTATCTTCTAGGTCCCGAGACAAGGCGTGACCATTTGCACCTATGAAACTACACCCAATCCTGCGGATCATAAAATAAACACTTTTAATAAAGTATCAAATGAAATTCTATAAGCTACATTTGTAAGATGTTGGATTAAAGTTTGCAATTTGTTTATTTGCTATTGCTGTCTACTGGAAACTGTAGGATTTCTATTCTTAGTTTCACAAGTTCTGATTAACACCTATTTGAGATAAATTACGTTTTTGTTAATTTAAAGTTGGTATCTATGGTTTTTTAATTTCTTATTGTTTCGTGCATTTACTGCCACGAATGAAATCAATATTGAAAAACAATCTTAATAATGAATTTGATTTAGTTCCAAGTTTTTAACATGGCATCAAATGCAAACTGATCAAGTTTGGCTTAGAGCCTTAATAATAATTTGCTGACCAGGGATAATAATAGAAAATAACTTTTTAAGGTTTGATTTTACTCTACAAAATCTTTACAAAAAATTTGAAAAAATACAATGGAAGTTTTTCCTTATGCTTGACCCTCATTCAGATGGACAAATCAATAACCGTTGTGTTAACCATGGTTATTTTCCAGCATACTGTCGTAAAATACAGATTCAAAATAAATAAAATTGTCTGTACTTGTACATTATTTGAGGCCCTCTCAAATTTTAATTGTTCACTTGTTACGAATACAATCGGAGTAACATCTTCATTCTTAATTTTTCAGCTCATCGAAATTTTAATAGGTTGTTGTTCTTTATCAACGATTAAAAATATTAATTAATTTTCTAAGTAACTTTTCGTCGGTTATGTGATGGCAGTTTTTGGTCCTCTTAAAACTATGTGCATGGTGGGGAAATGAGAAAAGACCAGACATTGTTTTGAGCACTTGTTTTGGTGGTGGGATTTATGGACATAAGATATTCACACCTGCCCCCTCTGTGAACCATTTGATCGCAATTTTAAAATTGATCTGGTCAGCCGCACCCTCAAATGAAAACCCACACTTGTATTAGATAGGGTAACATTTTTACCAGGGAGTACTATATAGAAAAAGTGCTTGTTCCAACTGCTTGATTTACCGAGCTAGGTGGTTTAATGGTGACGCTATCGGGAGACCCAGGTTTGATTCCCGACTGGTTTTCGGGGTTTGTATCATACTTCTATTATAATGTTATTTGAGACCAGAGCTTTCCTAACCTACCATAACCTATCCAAATACCAAAAATTTCCCCAGCTGTTGGCAATCACGCATGATACCTATGTAATGCGTGATTGCCTGCTTATTTCCCTACATGCACAATGTAATATCCAGCCTAAATTCAAAATTTATTAGTGTCAATGTATACATATATCTTATCCACCCAAGTATAATCCACATTGGTATACATTACTATCGTTACTATTTACATACCTAAATTACTAAATATTCTCGCACTAAAGTGTTTAGGACTTAAAAAACTACACGTGAACTCACCGAATTCGTATGGACGCCGCCATTGAAAAGAACTAATGCAGTGCTGCAGGCACCAGTATAAAGAAAATATCTATCTGTAGGCGTTGGGGTTTTTTAGACTTTCCCTAGCAGTGCAGTATGACAACACTGTTCCAATGCTCCAAAACTGTGTAAATATACAGTAAAATTTGAGTATAATAACAACGTGTTTAAAATCATACATGCACAACCGAGTAAAGAAAAGCACTTTAAAAACACACATTTTGACACCTCTATTCTGTAATTGTATTGCCACTTCATTTTCCCGATTATTTAAATTGAAAAGTATATTTCATCAGTAAGGTTAGCAGCAAGGAGAAGGTGCGGCTAGATTGTATAAGACACTGGAGTCTACAACAATCAATATTAATTAATAAATTGCAAAACAATAATAAAAATAATTGTACATAAATAAATGTTAGGAAAAATGAAATAAAACAACGTTATGTTAAAAAAAAAAAAAAGTATATTGCAGGACTCGATCCGGAAAAAAGGGGATGTAAAAAATTAAAACTTGATTCCTGGAGTGGGAGCACCCCCACTCCAGGCTCGTTAATGGAAATCCCTCCACATCGGTGCCTAGGCACCTCCGCTTCAACGAGACCCACGCCCTGGTATGAGGAGCCGTCGATGCCCCTCACAATGGGGACCGCTAAGCGATCTTACCACTCCAGTGTTGTACCAGGTCTACAAACATCCTTCTTTGCAGTGTATCCCTCCAGAGCTGAACAATATCAAAGCTCTGAAAATTCGCTTTTTAGGGCCGAAAATCGAAGTTTAAAAAATTTGAAAACTTAAAATGCACAAACAAAATGTGTATTTTTCTTAACATGCTACGAAAATTTTCAGGTGAAAATATTAACCAGTAGTTTTAATAAATATTTTTCTTATTTTTTGAGATCTGAATTTCAAAGTGCAATTGCATTGTGGGAAAGAGAACATTAAACAATGCTGACTCTTTTATAAGTACTTTGTATTTCGCAATAAACTTTTAAATTTTATAAACATGTTACTTTTAATTAAATTTTAATACCTTGTTTCATTCAAAGTTGACTTGGAAGCGTTGTTTGACAGCAAACTTGGGCAAATTGTACTCATGAGCAGAAGTACTGATTACTAGTACCTGTGGATTCATACTACAGAAGAATATGTCTAAATGTTTCACCTCTCGAAAACCATAAAACGTTCCGGTCCCAACAAAGGTTCAAAGGAGCAAAGCTTAAATAAACCTAACCTAAACTAACCTGTATGATAGTGTAATTACACTTTGGGCTTATATGTCCGAGTACTCAAAATAACAGCCCACCGAAGCAGCACAAGCTCTTTTATAGGTCTTCTGGCCTGCTGGAGTTACGAGTCTCTCAATGTGAAGGTACCTATAGTTTTCTTAAGAAATGAGACCGAAAGCTTATTTCCATCCCATCATTCTGATAAAAGTCTTAGAACTTCGATAAGTCCCAAACAACTGTCTAGACAAGATCTAGAGCTCAAATTTCTGTGGAAAACTGACGTTTATCAAGAAGCATCGTTCTGCATGGCTTGTAAAATGCTTCGTATTGCTTTATTAATTTGCGGAATCTAAATCGATTTTACGGTAAACTGGGTTCGTGTTGCATCTTATAGAACCGCCACAGGAATAACAGACGACCGAATCATGTAGATGCGACAAGAATTTTTAAAGACAAACTGCCGAGGACGTCGGATATCGAATGTCTAGCGGATTAATCAACTACGCATATACTATACTCATTGGGCAACGGACAAAACGGTTCAATGCACTAACTTTCAGTTTGGTTACCAGACGAAAGTATTTAGTCTTTAAGTGTTTTGTACTAGTCTTCTAAGACGAGATCCCTACAACTTATTTATTGAATAAACGTTGCTCTGAGTATATATATCGTATGTACGCGTGAAATTTAACAGTTTTCACGAAATGGATGGTTGCTTCGAAAATTTATGGTAAACTGTACGGAAATGTGTGGATAAATTAACTAATGGACTATTAGGAATAACAACCTGATAAGTTAATTTCAGGGTCCGTTTTTGAGGGAAACTCACCAATAAAGTGGTTGATTTGAAATAACTTTTTTTTCAATTTGGAAGTTCTGCAACGATAAAGATAAGACATAATATGCAAGATTTAATCCCAGATTTAAAAATCCCTGCCATTCATCATGTTTTGTACCCAGAAATTAAAGGGCACCCCATTTGAGACACCCTGCAATCTATAGTTTTGCAGATAATTAATTTTGGAGCAGACAATTGCATTAATGAAAAAAATTAATTATAGAGTTGGGCCATGAAAACATGACCGTTAATGACACTATCTAGATGTTTAGAATGGTTTTTAAAGAGTAAAAACCGCCCTAATTTTAAAATAAAAAATAAACAATAAACAGCGGGAAGGCATATCACGAATTATGCCACAAAGCAAATTTCGAGATAACACGAAACTTTCCAGTGACATTTTAAACGATGTTAACTACAAAACTAAGCAGATTTGACCTCGATCATGCCTACATATATGCAGGGCAATTTTTTAAAAAAATGCAGATTTCAAAAGTTTCAATAACCTCTTGAATAATAAACTTCTGAAAACTCTTCAACTATATGGTACAGAATGCTGACCATGTGTAAATTGCTGGTATAGTTTACGTATTTTAGCATGTCATATTCCGTACTAAAACTACTTTGGCATGTCATTCTATATGTTGTCAAGGGCCTCCAAAAATTCGGTGTCCACATGCCATCAGACTCCTACCCCCTCTTGAAGACATCCTTTTTTAATGGCCCCTAATCTAGTTTTCCTTAAAACTCGGGGGGAAGGAGGGGGAAGGGGAGGGGGGGGGGGGGAAGGAACACATTCAGACATGTCTGAACACGTTTTTAAAAAAAAAACTTTTTCAAATCATCCAACTTTTCTAATCCTGGATTGACAAGCCATGCATCAATCAAAAATCGATCATGTGTGGGCAGTGTGAGGGCCTCACGTTCCCAGCGACAGCGCTTTGGCCCAAAAGTAGCTCCGTCGCTCCGGATCGCTCCTCCACATTCGCTCCGGCTCCAAATTGTTATCAGTCCGGAAATTTTTAAAGCGCTTTTGCGGCTGCCTGTTTCTGCCTCTCTGTATCTGCGCTTCATTTCCGCTGCCATTATTTATGGCAGCTCGTCGTGTGCCCACGGTGGCGCCCCCCTCCTCCCCAAGCACCGCGAGGGGGAACTCCCTGAAGTAGTTGGCCTCCCCCCCCCCCCCTTCAACCTTAGTAGTACAATGCTCTTCGGCGTCGCTATCTGGAACCATGCTTGGCCCATTCGTCAATGACGCGATATATAGGGGCAAAGGGGGGCGACGAGGTTTTTCAAATGACCTCCTATTTCCTACTCTCTATCATTCGTTATAACGTCGGCGGCGGCGGCGGCTTCGTAATTAACATCCCGCGTGCTTCGAAGAATTATGAAATATTCTGGCAGGGAAGCTGCTGTGAAGAACGCCGATTTCCTTCCTCAAACAGTTCGCTACTTTAATTTATATTTTGCGGCACAAGATAGCGACGCATGAGCGTGGAAACACAAGGAGGTTTGGAATTACAGGGTGCATCCAATAAGGGGCCTGATCCAGTGATCCCTCCTTGTTTGTCATCGAGGCACCCCCAAATACACTAACTAAACTTTTGTTTCAAAGTGTTGAAAGTTAGTTAACAAGACCCTCAACCACCTCATGGCCCAATTAGTAAACAAATTACTTAATGACAACAGGCCCCATTGAAGGTGATAGGGTTGTGATCCAGCTTAATGACAACAAGCCTTTTCTTCTGATGTTGCTCAAAGAACACCGGATTGTATTTAATGGTGAATTCTGGAAAGTGCTTTGTTTGAACATTAGAAGGTGTGCTGGGACACATCAATCTACTCATCTTTAAATGTTACTCAAAGATACTTTCAGAACACGAATTGAATTAGTGAACATTTGTATCATTAAACAGTTCGTACGTTTGTTGTAATGCAAATTTAATTTAAATGGGGGATGCTGAGCTGGCTGTGTGTACCAACTAAATAACTGGCTATATGAAACCAAATACAATATTTTTTATCTTTAATCTCTATGACACAGTCACAATAAATCACCTTTCCCTGACTGTTCCAGGCCTATCAAATTTCCCTAACAATTCCATGTCTGGGGGAGCCCTGAATAATAGATTCCAACCAAGGCAAGTTGCCTACATTTTAAGAGCAATAAGTAAACTATTTTAACATTATGTTCATTTTATAGTATAGTCATTTGAATAGATTGCACATTGATAACATCCATTTTTGAGTCATGTCAAAATGGGCAAAGATGGTAGCTTGTTTATGACTGCTGTCGGTCAATTAACTAATGACGACCTTCTAATTAGCATCGTAAAACGTCGTCCGACTCGTTTAATTCTTGTTAATGGACGGGGGGAATTAGAAAGAATTTTTAAATTAGGCTTACCTGCGATTACCGGTCCTGTCTGTCGTTGATGGCCGCGGCTGTCTTGACCACTTCCTCCCCACAAATTAAAAGCGTTTCTTGATAAGTGTTAACACGCAAATGAGCGTTTGGCTGGGGTCGCCACAGGTCCATTAAACACCCGAAATCAACAATGACCTCTTCCTAAATCACACCTAGAATCCAAATGTCGTTCAGAAACAATTAGCCCTAGTGACATTCAATATTGTAATCAGTCACTGCTAAAGATAATTATAGATAATTGCAGTACCCATTTCTGCTTTTGCACAGATTTGCCATTTCATATATTTTTAAAATAAATTGCATGTCTACATGCATATGAAATCGTGCTTAATGAACATGTGTAAAACCAGAATTGGGTGAAGCCATATTTTATTTGTAAATTCCAACATGGCTGCGTCCTTGCATTCTTTTTGTTTTTGGTTTCTAGCCTAAAAGGATTTGCATTCGACGATGGTTTCTTCTGTATCTGAAGGGCGCGACCATGTTGGAAATGCAACGTAAAAGGCCCCAGCCCTCCCTAGTGGTTTAGGAGCTTTTTAAAATGACATTTCCAACATGGCCGCGTCCTTGCACTCCATAAGAGATCTTTTTTTACTATTGTGAATGAGAAACTGTACGAGATAATGGTCTCTTCTGCAGCTTAAGAGCGCAGCCATATTGAAAATGTCATCCGAAAGGCACCATAACAACCAAAATCCACCCAAAGTCCTTGGACAGCCAATCGAAGCATAAAGAATTACGTTTTTTTGTGTTTTTTAATTTGGCACGTTTAATTTACAAATAAGAAAAAATGGTAGACATACGGTGAACGCGTTCCCGCACCCGGGAACAATCCCCGTCGGGTTAAAAGCGGAAAAATCCGGGGTAGAGGAAACGAAAATATTACACGAAACATGGTTGGAAACCCGAGCGATACAGGAGTTACAGTAGTGAAAAACGGCCCCCCCCCCCCAGTCCCCCTTGGATCGAATAGTTACAAGCTGAAATTTTATACACTGACCAAGGCAGAGGTACAGAATGTTCGGAAGGTCAGCCTCGGCCCGGGTCCATACAATGATGTCATTTCCCATGACCCACGGAGGCTGTCCTTACCTGTCTGTACCCATGCCTTAACATAGACATATATACACGTGTCCAGCATGGCCGCCGGTTTCCTTAACGTTTTCAATGCCCTCTAATGACGATGAAGAACTATAATTTAAGTAAAATAAAACGAAATTAACACACTTTGATTTCTGTATTGCTTCGGGAGAAGACATTCCACGGCGATTCGGAGGCGAGCTTCGGAAAAGATGAGCATAACGTGTGTCCAATTTCAGAAATTTTATCTTCGGATTTATCACTGTCTCTGTTTAAAAAAAAACAAAAGACAGATTTGGCAAATACGCGTATAAAAGAGAGAATAAGCTTACAATGCATCACTGAATTAGACATATAAATAACACTGAGATTTTCAGAATATGTGCTTCGAAGCATGAGCTCCAGCCATTTGGATCATGCTCGACATTTGACTCTGTGCTCAAGTTGTATAATTTTGATGCAATGTGCTTAAAATTTAACATTAGCTAGCCTAATTAATTAAGCATGAGTATATGCTCCTACATTTATCTAGAAATTGCACTGAAGATGGCATTCGAGCCCACTCCAGCTCAGATTCTGGTGAAATCATGTTCAAATTTGAGAAGTTCTTGCCTTGCACTCCATTTTAGGTTAACAGGGGTCTTGTCTACATGATTTTTTTTTTGCAATTAGTAAACTATAGCAATAGCATCATTTGGCATATAATTGGTGTAAGCAATTAATTAGACACGAGTATATACTCGAATACGAGTAATCGATCGAGAAGAAGAAAAAGCACCGGAGCCCATTCCAGCTCATGCTTACTATCGACATTAAGTTCAAATTTGAAAATTGCAACATCGGATATAGACACGCGTATGAGCATAAACTCGTTTTCCTTTGTTTTGCTCTCCGAATCGCCTTCCCCGCTCTTCCATCCTCGTTTACAGTCGGTTTCTGTCCTAGCTAAAAGTTGGATTACAGTTCACCCCACAAAAGAGTCTGTCACCATTAAACACGTTCTACACCCACAGTGGTTGTTATTCACGAGGAGAAAAATAAAACGAAGAAAAAATTAAAAACGATAACGAGTAGGGGGGAAAAAATGAACAACAAAAATGAAAACAGAAAAATCAGCGATTAAAATTCCCTCCATCTTTGCTCGACAAGACCAATTACTGAAAAAAATAATAGTACGAATTGTTCAAACAACCGCGCGTTTCTTGAGTATTGTTAGCGTTTTGGCGATGAAAAACCGAGCTGTAAGTCGGTCAGTCAGTCAGTCAGTCAGTCAATGAGCGAAAATTAACTAATCGATGATTAGCGATGAGCGAACGAATCGATCCTTTGGCTACGTTGAAAACTACGCGGACAAGTTCGGTACTGGTCAGATGAGGTCACAACCCGAGAAAAAAAGGGACGTTAAAGTGAGCTTAAATTAAACGAAACTTTAAAAATAAAGTGGGATTGGGATGAGTAAACGTTCTTGGAAAATCAAACGTTCCACAAAAAAGCACCAATATGGCAAAACTGCGGTCCCGACCTCGGAACGGATATGGCAACTTAAACATGTGGAAAATACACAAAATAAAAAAAAAATAAAAAACATGTCGTGGCAACTAGATTTGGCAGCTTGACACGATTCCGTTTCGGGATAGCAAGATGATGGCGAAATTTCCTTCGAGGATTGCTGGTTTTTGGCCATTTCCTGCGATGGGAACCCAAGTGGCGCCTCCATCCGGCACTGGACTTGACAGTTTGGACCAACGTGCCTGCAGAAAGCCGAATGTAACGCGCCACTCCGCGCCAAAAGTCGGGCGAAAGGAGCTACGGCACTCTTGGGCGGTGTAAAAGTCGAGCAGCAGCGCCACTCGTGCTTCGCCGAAGCCACGCAAAGGTGAAACTTGGAAAATCTGTAAATGCTGGAACGTTTTTATTTGTAACGTGTTATGAAAGGCGTTCTCGATTGGTAATAACCTTTTTAGAAACGTTCGATAAGGGGTAAAAATGGTATTCCTATTCAAAAAGTGTTTTAAAACACAATAAAGTTAGAATACGTTACGGGACACTTTGAAACTTGGAAAAACGTTTCAAGAATAGTTCCTTTTTAAAGAAATGGGTTTGGGCAAGTCACCACAGATTGGAATATTTTGTAATCTCTTTAATATATCGAAAAAGAGAAAAAGCCCTAAGCAGGCTGTGAACATTTGGAACATGATTATTTTTTTGTAAAAAAACTTTACAATATAAAGTTTAGAAAAACATATGTGACCAGGGCAATCACTTTTGGTTCTATACCATCCAAAGATGATACCAATTCAAAATCGAGTTTGAGTTATTTCCACCATTGCCTTTTTTCGATAAAAACCAAATTTTCCAAATTTCACCGCTGTATATGGGACAACGTCGAGTCCACACTGGCCTTAGATGCTTCGAAGAAAATGCAAGATGCCCCACAGTCCATCCAGTGCCGAGCTTTTCGTTCCCAAGGGGCGCCAGACTCTGGGTTCCGGTTCCCGGGGCGGTTGAGGTCGCTGGATGCGGTCAATGAAATACTGAAGTGAGGTGGATTGCACGTTGTGTCACAGAGCACGCGTTCCGTCGCGGCGCTCCCGCCGGGGTTCATAATACTCGTCACTTCCGGCGGAAGCCGGGAGAGCGGGACATCCTCGAGCCTCGCCTACTTGTTCTTGTCGCCCAGGTCTTTGGGCTTGGTGTCCAGCTGCTGGGCCGAAGCCAGGCTGGCATTTGTGCTGGGGTAGTTCTTCTCCAAGTATTTGAGAGATTCGGTGAGAAAGTTCTGGACGGCTGTCAGCGCAGCCACGATGGCCGGGCTGCCGAAGCCGTGTGTGATGAGCGAGAAATGCGTAAGGTGGCGCTGGATGTTCGGCTCCAGAATGGTCTGCGGCCGAGTATTGCACAGTGGGGAGCGGTCCTGGTTTAGTAAGTCCATCAGTTCTTTGGTCACTTGCCTGTCACGTAGAAAAAGGGTACATTAGCACAAAACGCATACGAAAAAAATTTGTATATTATTAAAAATTTATAACAAAGTCCAATGTTTTAGCCCATATAGTCATAAATGAATAAATAAATAAATAAATAAATAAATAAATAAATAAATAAAAGTCAGGAAAGTTGAAATTAGGTAGTTTAGAACAGATAACGCTAGGTTAGTTTAGGTTGTGTAGATTCTTTCATGCGTATATTTTATTCATATAAAGTATTTAAAAGTGAATTTATTATATATATATATTCATTTTTTTTTAATAATTAGAAAATCATAATTAAATGTGTAAATTTGTTTGGACACAAAATCTGCATAAAGCATAGTTGACTGAACAGCATGATTATCCAATTAACAACTCATTTCACTATACTATAGTCACGACTATTAAAGTTCAGTTATTATATTTAAAAACAAGCACTTGATGCCATGGAAAGAATCTAAACTTTTCAAATAGAAATCTCAAGTTTTAAGTTGGGATCGTGTTGTTTTGCGGTTTTCCTCCGCACGCACTTACTTGGTGGCGAGGATCATTTCCTTTCGTCTGTACTGTTCCGACGGATCCGACGAGTGCTGCCTGCACAGGTATTCGCCCACCTGACGGGCAGGGAACTCCGTCTCGCAAACATAACCAAAATCTCTGGCAAGGTGGATGGCTTCACCTGTGGAAACACAAAGGCAACATATACATTAGAAAACAAACTCAACAAATTAACCCTTTCGATAGATTAACCACAGCTTGCAGCAAACAACATCAAAATAATATTTGTAAAATGCATTTTTGGGTAAACATTAGCCGAGAATTCCCCAAAAGGCGCACCTGGAATCCCAGAGGAATTTAAAGAGGGCATGCATATTAAAAGCCCGAATAAATCATCGGTGACAGCGAATTTCGATAATCCTGATCGTGGACAGAATCTAGGGCAAAGATGTCAACGTTTTTGGTGTTACTGTCTTTTTTTTTTCTTCTGTTTTGCAGAAATGTCGGCCCATGCACGTGTCACCCCACCTCATTTACCTGGACGAGGGGGCATTTGAATGAAGCCAACTCATTAAGGTGGCGCCAGGTACCACGCCACGAGTAATTAGAAACAAGGGTCTCTTCGTGGGGAGGGGAAATTCGTTTTTGGAACCCATGACCTCTGGCCTATTTTGGGCCCCAAGGTCTCTCACCTCGGAGGGGGGCCCAAGGGTGACAATCGCGATACTGGACCCTAATGCCTCAATGCATGATCTGCCATTCTATTCATTGTCCGCATCTACCTGTGTAGAAATATTATATATGCATACATACATAGGGCCATACATGTCATATACTGTAGGTATATGGTCATAGCAGAAATTAGGCACTTAAGGAGATACATTATATGAAGTGTGTCATACTTTTTTCAATAAAGGTGGGTAACCGGGACATTCGTTTAGTCGGGGAAAATCTTTAAGACCAAAATTCTAATATCTGGATAGTGTTTTCGCTCCGATGTGTCCCAATTAACCGAAATCCGCCATGCTTGTCCACCTTTGTGAAGGATGATGGGGGGGGGAAGGAAGTTCATCGTCAAAAACCAAGAATGTCTTTGGACGTTTGTACCACTTCAGGCATTTGCTTGATTATCATTTCTGCGGGTTCCCAAAAAGTGATAAGGGAGTAAAAAAAGGAGTGTCAGATGTGGTAACAACGTGTCAGGTAGACACCAGATGGCAGACAGCGCCATTGTGCGGGTTACGAGGCCGGGACCATAAAAGCGACAAAAAAGCCACCCGCTAATTTATTAAAAACGGACGAGGTAAAAATATGCATAATTAAAATGCGTGCCAAGTTATATGTTTAATTACCATTTAGAAAGAGGTCGAGGCATAGGAGAGGAAATGTGGTTTCATAACTCAAAAAACGTCAATTTGGTAAAAAAGAACGTCGGTCATTTTGGTAAAAGAAAAAGAACGTCGGCCATTTTGGAGAGAGAAAAAGAATGTCGGCTATTTTTGGAAAACAGTACAACAACTTTTTTCAGACTTTTTTAGAACACCAGATCCTGACGAGGGATTTTTAGCCCACTATTCGCAAGTTTTGCCATTGTTTTGGCATGGCCAATGGCCCCAAAGCTTCCTTAGCCTCTCAGTAGAGGAAGGGGAGGGCAATCCATAAACAACTGCATCTGCCCTAACCTATCTACCCACTATTATCAGGTGCCTTACCTTCCACGAGGGACGTCAAGAGAGTGACGTTGGCGGCTTTTCTTCGTCCTGCCGGCAAATTTAAACCAATTTGGTCCAATTTTTCTCGTAGACATCGACCGCCATTCTTCGATTTCGCCCTGAAAGCAAATCAAAAACGAAAAAGCAATTAGATATGATTTTCCTCTTCCCCCAATGGGGCACAAACAGTGGAATCTCCCGGATGACATTTTAAAAGATATAATATAGATTAGTTCGCTTTAATGGGTTCGCGTATGCGATACTAACGGAACGTTAACGATGCATCAAGGTCCTATATATTCAAAACGGTTCAGGCGCCTTTCATGCACCGTATATAGGGCGCCAAGGGCCGACATTTTCGAACACCTACATAATCAATACTTTTTGAATGGCATACATTTAAAATGAACGAAATTTTAAATTATTATAGCGTGAACAAGACAGTTTAAGATTCGCCCTCAACAATTATCATTAACAGAGGAGTAAAAAAAGCTTTGATTTTAAGAAAATATCAATTACTTAGAACATCTTTCGGAATATGTTATTATAACCCGTTTTTCGAGATGTTTTTATTGCTGAAAAATTATGCCATATAATTGATGAAATAGAGTTTTCCTCTTAATATGTATATACAAGCTCCTATTTGGAACCCTCATAGGATGGTTCGTATTCAGGATACAGAGATGGTTCAGCGTATAGGGCAGCCAGCCCTAGTGTGACAGAAACGCTCCACTCTCTAAATTGGGACACGTTGAGGTCCAGACGCTAAAAGTTAGTTATAGGGTTATTCAAACGTTTTAATATTTCTCGTAATTCAAATATATTAACGCCGAAGGACCACTATAGGAGTATTCAATTTCTGATATGACCTACATACTTTTTTTTCCGAGATATGTTGTATTATATAATATCTCATTTTTACTTAGTAATTTCTAGAAAAGAAATTAATATATTATATCAATGACATGTATATTGTTTCATTAAACACATGTGCAGTTTTGAAAATGTGCAATAGCACAACTGGGTTTACATTTGGACGTCAACTACTTTACATTTAATTAATAATATATAATTAGTGAATGAAAAAAATGTTTATAGGTATGTATACACGCAAGTAGCACTTGCCAATGGCTACATTAATGATGTAGTTTTATACAGCTTTTTCGTATAACTGCTAAAAAAAAAATTGCTTGTAACAATTATTGTTTATAAAGTAACAAAATTAAACATTGTTGATTTCACAACCATATATATATATATATACTTTATACATAATAAAATATGCACACACAGTACATGCATACAAATCTCGTATTATCCATGAATGCATGCAGGAAAGGGCGCCATTTTATGGCTAGCCCCTGGTCGTGTAATTAAAGGCTTATACAGAGTGCCGCTGGTTGTTGTTGTCGTCGTAGGTTGGCCAACACCATTTTTTTCCCAGAAGCAGCGTGACGTCACGGAAAAGCCCGTGATGACGTCATGCCCCGCCCCCTGGCCTCCAGCCCGGCCCGCAAAAAAAGGCCCGCAGAGAGCCTTGGAGCTTAGCCCTCAAGGCCACCGTCCCCCTCGCGCCTTGCACCTGTCACATTCCTCTCCCATGCCCCCAGGGGGCGCCATGCTTTTTTTTCTGCCTCAAGAGAGGTACCCGAAGGTACACCCGAGGTACCTGGACATAAAAGAGAACCTGTCGGCATATCCGATAAGCATTTTTTTCCCCCTCCCCTCTTCTCGAATGCCAGAGGTGGACCCGCGCGACCCCCGGGGGTGCGGGACCTCGGAGTGAAGGCTCTGAGGGGTGGATCCGAAATTCCTTAGGGGCCGGGGGGACAGGGGGCGCTGCCGAACCCCCAAATTACCTGTTCTGATGGCTCGCCAACCCGGCATTGCCTTTGCAATTTACGGTGATGAGGATGGTGATGAAGGTAAATTTCGCCATTTTGGAATTTGGGGACGAACCCGAGAACCTTTTTTTTTCGGTATTTGAAGTATTCGTAAACAACGAAGAAAAAACTTAGATTCTGCAATTATTGGTAGTCTGAAGAACGATCCGAAGGTTCCTTACTGTCACCTTAATACAGGATGATAAAGGGAAAAACCAAGCAAATTAAGATTCTCAGGGTGGCAATCTTAGGGTTAAGGAATAGCTCTAAGATTTCATGGGATTCATCAAGAAGTCTCTTCAACAAAACGCAGTACTCTTCAAATACTGAGATTGTAAAGAATGGCCCATTAAGAGAATTTCCCTCAGATTCCTAAAATCGTAATCGCCTGCAAGATTCAGACCAGAGATTTTGCATCTGCAACTATACAACATTCTGGTGCAGTTTCATGATCGAAAATTCAAAATCTCAAGATTACATGTCTGACTTGGTGATGGGGAATGAAAAATTGTCGGCAATGTCCACTTGAAAAAAGCAAAGCAAATACTTATAAAGAAAGCCTTATTAACGACTAAGGACATCCCAACCTTTCCTTCCTGATAATTTTCATATTTGCAAATTTAGGCCTAACGCAAATATTAGCAAGCACTCCTAACCCGGAAATGGAATTTAGACAGTGACATCTTGGTGCGTGGCAGACGTTCGTCGTGCTGACATTTCGAGCAAAAAATCCACATAAAAAACATCGATTAATTGCGAGGAATGCTGGAATCAGTTTGCATTATCTTAAATGCTCGTCAGGCAGTTTAGAGACCCAGATCCTCCTTGCCTTCAGAAATTTGCAAAAAAATGGCGTTAAAAAAAAACAATACTCAGAAGCCTGATTACATCATTAATTGTAGGTGAGCAAAATGTGGCCCAATTCGAAACTGTCCACCATTGATAACAAAAAAAAACTGTAAAAACTTCTTTAAAAAAAACATATGTGGGGCAAGCGAGCGATACATTTTTTTGCAACGATTTTTCGGAATCGTGATGCTGTTTTTTAATTCTCAACTTGTCAGGAAAACAAACGAAGGCCAGCCTATCCCGGACTAAATTGTTTTCTGGCAATTGCATATCACGTTTGTGGTTGTGTTTCAATAAGGCTAGTCTGTTATAGTAAAACAATGTTCCACATAAAAAATCGCCCAATTGCCGATACCATGATAAGAAAACTAAATGCTGGATGCATTTACAAGAAACTGTTCAAAACCGTTTTAAAATTCCTCAGAATTCATGCCACAGTAAGTTTGGTAATGTGTAAAGTAACATTGTAGCAGAACCTCAGTTCTATTGGCAATCGATATGCAATAGCGAGAAACAAAAATCTCGTCACAACAATACATGGCAATCGGTGGTAATTTGCGCTGTGAATACACAGAAACAAGTAGATTCCCCGAAAAACTTCATTCAGAAACCTTGTTGGTAGTCACGGTTGATCGACCGACCACTCCAGGGCAATTTGGGCAAGTAGCAAAGAGCTAAGAGAAGACCTATATCTAAGATAGGGAAAGACAAAACTGAAAGGGGGAAAGAGGGAGGGGGCAGTTAATGACAGGTAACCACACGCACCAAACAGGTTCCCCCTTTGTGTGTGCACTGATGTATGAGTGTTGCATACAGGGTAAAAAAAAGACTAAAGGAAAGTGCGCCAGTCACTTTGAAAAAAGGCATATGACCCACCTAGTGCTGAACCTGCTGGGTAATGAAATCATAAAAACTGGACAAGTGTGACATGTTGTGGACACACTGGACTAGTGGTTTGCCATCTATTATTGAAATAAAATAAATGCATTTCATGTCAAATGCCTACTGGCAAGATTAACCAGGTATTTCGAATTACGAAGTTTTTTGGCAAGGCCAGCTCCAGTGACATGAGGCTCGTGGATTGTCATCGGTATCTCTGGATCCAAGAATCACAGGTACCTTTGGCTCCAAGATGCTGCATCATTGGACGATGAGCCATTATCAGTCACACTTTTTTGTATTTGTTGAGCTTTTAGTTCAGCAGCATCCTCCAATGTTGCCATCTAGCATATTCTGCCCAAACAGGTATCTGTTAATTCCTTAATTTGAACATCAATATTCACACTGTAATCCCTACTATTAAAGTGCCACTAAGCAAATTTGACAATGTGACTTGCCTTAGTTAAATAAAATATAAAGATTGAAGCAGACAGTGGGGTGGGTAAAAGCACAACAAATGAAACTTCGGTAATGAATCCATTGTGGATGTTTTCTTATTCTTCACAAATGTCATGTTTCACAAAAATGGTAACTATCATGATCCTTAGTCTATTAGCAATTATGATACATGCAAGCAATGCTAATTCGTTCCATGATGAAGATGTTAAAGAATACAATCAGCAACCAGAAGTAGTACCAAGAAAAAAAGCAAATTGGTTATTACCAACAGGAGAAGAAAGTTTTCAACAGGATCAGTTTTAAGAAAATAAATCTTGAATGTTGCGTGGCCTGTGAGTCCTGCTTAAGAACAATTTTAGTTGTTAGTCAACTATGATTAAATTCAAACATTGTCAGCAACCATGAAAAGCCATTCAAGTCTGATAATCCACCAATTTCTAAGACAAGTTTATGACTACTGACAGGATAAATCAGGTACCACAACCACTGCTATCATTGGAAACTCCCGCACACATCTTGTTCTTCACCCATCATGCCACTTTCTTGACCTGACCAGAACTCGAGGCTGCTGCGGAGACGCCGTTTACAGATGCTAATAAGTGGAGTGCCTGCCCCCTTGGGGGTCCGCGACCCCCTGAATTACCCAACGATCCCTCGTTTTCACACTCGTGGGCCCAGCGGGGTCCCCATAAATGGATAATTTAATTTTTAATTAACAATTTAATGTTTTGAATAATTTCAACACGGCTAAAAAGGCAACAGACTAATAATAAGTTGCTGTGTACTCGGGGGAGATAAATCAGTCTGACAGGAGGTTCAAAACCCCAAAAATTGTTCTAAGTGTGCATAGGAGAGGGCACTTGCTACCCAGCCCTCTCATTGGTCTAAACAGAAGGGGATGGAGCCAAGGGGTAATCGATCAAAGATGGGGGATGGCTTGGTAGTGCGACCGGTCAGGTGTCCATGGGATAAGAAAAGGGGGGGGGTCATTACACCTGTGTCAGGGAAACAGAATTACTCCCGCATACCTTTGGGGGATTAGGGTTAAAAAGGATAAGCCAGTTACCAAAATGGGTGTTTTTTATATGAAAAGGGCAATTAAAGTTGTACAAGGGGTCACGAGTCGTGCTGGGAAACCTTTTTGGTCATACGAAGGATTTGCCCATAAGCCTGTTGCACTAAACAACTTTTAAAGTTAATCAGCGATAACAGTTCTAACCACCTAAATTATCTGCCTCTGATAAGTTTTATCTATAGACAAAACACAATTAACATAAACCTAAAATTTCTATGTTAACGACATGATGAACCTGGTCAGATCGCCACTTAATTGCACACTGATTCCGCTGGCTCGCTGTTTAACGGGTCGTTAAAGTCCAATTACGCTATTAAAACTGTGGACATTGCAGAAGTTCCGGACAGGGTTTTGTGCAACCGATGAATAGTAAGTAAACTAAAGTTTGGTGCACGTCACGGTCCAACAATTTCTAATGAGTTTTGGGAACGTCAAAATGGGATCGGCTCACTGCAAGCCGCCTTAACACCTATTAGCGAAAAGTGCATCGCATTAACAACCTATTTTTATATATAAAAAATCTACATTAGCATTTACATAATCCGGAGATGCACACCTGTCACTCGTGTTGACAGGTTACGCCGAGCATTCGGACGTCACCAGAGGAAGGCGTCTTGACCGACCCCTGGCCGAAATACCTTCCACGTTGATGACAACATCGCCAGTTGCATCAAACTGCTGCAACTTCGATTAAGAAATTATCCTCATGCAAATGCCACCCACACGGAAAACGAAATTTGTATTTCGTATAGATTTTGCATTGTCTTAATTGGGATGCATCTATGCTATGTACAGCAGTATGCATAAATAAGAAAATTTTCTACATCATTAAAGGTCCATTTAATTCAGACTTGTAAATGAACCCTTAAGATAAAACTGAGATATTTATTGTTATTAAATGTACTTGATATTTGCGTACATGGTAACCAGAAATTATTTTGAAATTTTGATTTGCACACTAGACACCAGGAGGCGGTGGCAACGCTACCTGTATAGGGTTCAGCCTCGTTTGCCCAGAAAACAATTATATAAAAGTGTCGCGTTAATACGAGGTCCATTATGTCCAGTCATATACTAATTAAAAGGGGTATTCGAGGGGTTCCCCTCCACGGTTCACCCCAGAAAAGGGAGGGGCACCTCAGTTCCCCCCTAGGGGGAGCTCGGTCCGATTTACAGTTTGCGCACGTCCGGCGTGAGCGAATTTCGCGCTGTCCGGGCCGTGTAATTACAATATGGTTTAAAGCGAGGGTAATTACTACTTGCACGGGGAGTGAAAAAAAAAATCTAGCGTTTTTTCGTGGTCCGCGAGAAAGCCTGGGAAACGCGGATTAAAATGTTATCGGACATTAATATGCGGGACGGACGAGTTCGAGAAAACTAGCCATGTCCCCACCACGAATCCGAACGTGAAATTCATCTTTCCTCGATGAGGGTCAAATCTTTTACTTTTAAAGAATTCAACGACTTTAGCAAAATATGGACCCTTTCTTCACTTTTTAAACAAATATGTATATACGTAGCTATCACGGAATGGATTTCAACCTAGTTCCTGTATATAGTCGAAATCCATTTTTTTTAACTAACCAAGATGGCTGCCCACAAATGCAAACAAGTCCAAATATAAAATTAACATCAATGAAACAAACTAACATATATAATTATTTTTTTCAAGATTAAATTGGAAACTTTTTGCGTCGCCTGCATCATGTAGTATAATCTCGTGATTTGCAAATCTGAGATTTGCCACACAAAAAAGAAGGGCCGTTAAGACGAAGTTTTTGGCGAATGTAATTAACTTTCTTCAAATTGTTTTATGGCGGGTAAAATGCGTGCCACCGACTTTCCATCGCAATTGCCAAACAAAATCTGACAGTAATAAATTCACGAGAGGTCAGTCTACAGAGAGAATTCAGCGAAAGGCTTTTGCACATGGCCGACCTCGACGGGATTCGTGAGGATTGTTGACCCGCAACAAAGTGCTTGGTGCAGGTACTATAGATAGGCCTACAGATGCCATTTTTTCCGGCATAGGGGGCGCTCTGCATGCATTTCTATGCAGTGAATTGCAAAATTGCAGTTTTACACAACTACTGTACGATTGTAGTGCATTCAGCATTATCTGTATTTCTGGAAATTGTAGTGTTGGTGTTGCAGTCGTTCTTCATTAATGGTGAAGTTTTGCTACAGTCGTAATCTGTAAATAGTTTGACTGTAAAATGCAACAGATTTTGTGCCGGGATCCCACACCCATGCCCCGCGGTTCCCCGCGTGAGTTCCCGATGACACGGCGTTTATCGAAACGCTTTTTTCGGGCACGCCGCGAGGGGGCAGCGCGGCGAACTTTTGTTGCCTGTTGTTTGTTGTTGTTGTTGGTAGTGGCGGGGGTATGCCTGGCATGCATGCCAAATGAGCGAGAAGAAGGAGGGGTGACAAATCGCAGTGAGTGCGCACTTCGGGCGAAATCGGACAGCCCCCCCCGACGCGTTGCCCAGGGGGCGCACCTGCCTAATCCCGGCGACGGCCAATAACCGAAGGACAGCTGATAACCGGCGGTCAGAGGGCGCTGGACTGCCCCAGGGTGTCCACGTCTGCTACGAGTCAGTCATAGCGAATGCAAATTTGATTATTATCATTTTTTAAAAACAATCTTCCCAAAATGTCCCGTGATGGGTCAGTGGAGTTCATAGACGACATCATGTGGCTGCGTGACATCGTATTGGATCTCCGACAACCACGTGATGGAATTGTGAACTTCCCATGCACATGATTATCAAGGGAACTTCAGCACCTCCTGGTTGCGTATGAGCTTTTAGCATGGGGAAGTATGGCACTTCATGCTATTTTGTGTGTCGCGGAAGTTTGTGGGAGGGTAGGAAATTGACATTCTATACACTATATTATTTAGTAAAAAAACATTAAAAATGTTTATCTTGAGTGTAGATTATTTTATTAAAAACGAAGATTTTGGATCCCTAACCTTATAGGGGCCAACCCCCTGCTCTCTGTCCACGTGGTGTTCAAAAAGTTACGAATTTATGAAAAAGGTCCACCCTGTATACATGTTTTCTATAGAACACATCCAAACAGCGTGCATTTGGGGCCATTACACAGATGTTTTCCACTATATACAAACTGTACATTTCCTGATTGGAATGGCTTTCTTATAAATACACGCGTGTTTATCAGCCTCCGATATCGTCGCAATAAATCCACCGCCACAAAACAATGGCGCTGATTAGCGAACGAGTTATTTTCTTCATTAAACAAATCTCTAAAATAAATCCGTTTTCGAGCATCGCGTCCATATCGCAAACCGTCAGTCCCCGTTTCCGCCAGGGCCTTATCGTTCCAATTTTTTTTTACGGGACAATTATCGTTTCTAACGGCTGGCGGCGCGTCCAGCCGTCGGCTGACCGTCACGTGGGGGTGGACCGGAAATTGCGCATCGAAGACGAACAAAACCGAAAAGGCGCTGATAAGAGCGCCGTCAAATTTAAACAAAAGATGGCGGCCACCAGCCCTCCCAATGTGTTTTAATTTCCTAGCGATAAGAGAGAAGGGAGGGGGGTTAAGTTCCCCCCCCCCCGCCTCTCGTGCATAAAGGGGTGGCAACGGGGAAAAAAAGACCCCATCATTTGTATCTGTGTGTATGATGGCGTTATCTCATATTAAACCGAATAAAATAGGTTGCCATGGCGACAATGAAGCCCGCATTTTTAAGAGGAAACCATAACCGGGTTGGGACGGAACCCGATTCCAGTTGAATCACGATTTCCGAAATGAAAACCCATTTTCAGTTGATACGGTTGGAACAGTGCGCCACAGCCTATTTACGACTTCCACCATCGACCGGTTGGATGGCGGTGGCGCTCCGGTTAGGGACTGCTTTGCACTTTTTCAAGGGCCTTTTAGGCCTGTCGAGTGCACTTCATGCAATTGTACCTTTAGCCAAGGTGCGGATAAGGGTGGTATATATGGGGATCATCATAACATGCCTCCAAAGATTCTTCCCAGATTTCACTTCAATTATTCACACATTTCCTTTCCATAAATTGTTTAGAAGATTCCCTTTCAAAGATTTTTGGCAGATTTTTCCACCTAAGGTTACTTCAAGTTAGAACGGATTTCCCTTCGATCGAAGGATGCTAAAAGATTTCCCCTACAAAGACTCCTGATTGGGCTATTCTATACCAAAGCTTAATGTCCCCTCCAAAGATTCATAACAAGGTTTCTCCATATCAGTTATGCTAACATATTTCCTATCCAAAGATTCCTGACAAGGATTTCCTATAACAAAGATTCCTGACAAGGTTTTCCTATAACAAAGATTCCTGACAAGGTTTTCCTATAACAAAGATTCCTGACAAAGTTTTCTTACTAAAGATTCCTGGCAAGGTTTTCCTATCAAAGATTGCTGACAAGGTTTTCCTACCAAAGATGCTAACAGATGTCCCCTTCAAAGACTTCTGGCACAATTATCGCCTAGGGATTCCCAAATGGATTTCTCAAGATTCCTTGTAGATTTCCTTTCTAAAGATTGCCAAGAGACTTATGTCATCGACATGAGCAACACATGCGAAATAATGTCATCAACAAGACTTCAAGTGCTACCACGTGAGACACTCATCGATGTCGACGTGGAAGCTATAGAAATTTTTGAAACAAAGCGCCACAGTGGCAAGTTGTTTAACTGTTTGTTGTTAGCAAATCATGAGAAACATTCGAAAAGGAATTCCTGATGCCTGTCTCTTGTATACCTGCCCGTCGTCCCATCATCCACGAAATCCCCGCGAAAGATTCCTCCTTGCCTGCGGTATTCCTCTCCAATCAATAGCAGATGCCATTCGCGCAAACCATTATTGCAAATTCCGCAATAAAACGGTACGTTTAAAACAATTTCGCCTTTTTAAATATGCTAAAAATGCATCCTCCATCTCAAAAATACCGGTCTCAAGAGTTCCGAAAAGGTCGATGATGCATCGCGTCGGATCAATGGGGCTCTACAGATCGCCGATGTCTACAGATGGCGCTGCAGTGGCTCTGCGCAGATTTAAGGAACGTTTCCTTGAGCGGCATGCATACAGTGCCATCCGTGGACATCGGCGTCAAAATTGTCAAGATGGGCAACAAATGTTTTAAAAAGACATGCATCGATTCTCCTTACCTCCGCAGAACGCCACCTAGCAGAGACGCGTTGAGACACTCTGGTGGCGATAGTCGACGCTGAACTTCACCGACGGTCACTTTGTACTTAGAGGTAGAGCTAAGTAGAGAAAGTCGTCCGGGGACCGAGCAGAAGACGTCCGTTGGTGATGTCACCCCGGAAATGACGATGTCCTTGCTATTGTCGTTGCGGCCTTTAATTCCTGAAAAAAGAAGAATGAAACAGATTGTTAATAATTAATAGTTGACAGTGTCATCAACAATCGATATGCGAGAGAGTTCCAATAGATGGACATGGAAGACGTTGTCATCAACGGTTGACATTGACAACAAGAGATTTCCATCAGATATTGAAGAGGAAGGCATTGCAAACAATCTTGGAGGATTTGCAGGACGTTGTCATCAACAGCCCATATGCAATATATTTGCATCAGCTATTGAAGGGGGAGCATCGGTGGACAAGGAAGATGTCATCAAAGGTCCATATACAACAGATTTCCGTCAATGGCAATACTCTCGTCAAAGGTAGTTGTGAACCAATATTGATGTGGAAGACATTGCCATCAATGGTGGACGTATGTGACATTGCCATCGTCAACACATGTCAATCATGTTCTACATTATCGACAATATCAACAATGGTTCATAGGCATCTTATACATTGGAGTTCATCAACATGTTCGGACATGTTATCAAACATTGTTCCAATCACATGTTGTTGTTTTTTGGATAACCTACACAAAATGGCGCAGTATACAGTCATGCTCCCCGAGAGTTTAAGGACTCATGGCGTGGTATGCCACACGCATATTTTCCATATTCTGCACTTTTTTTTTTTTTTTTTTTTCAAAGCTGCTTACCCTATATACTTTTTCACATTTCTCAAATGTTTTCCAAAATATAGAATGCGTTGGATCCGAGCCTCCCTCCTTGCCCTCCTCAATAAAAAGTGGCCGAAAGTTTCACACACATTACAGAATTCTTTTATCGGCCCCTTGGTATAATTATTGTTTTTGTTGATACACGGCGACATAAAATGAATCATGACAGAAGCCCGAACCATGTCACGCACAGACAACAGGTATACACCGTACGATGAAAACCTCATCAGAGTCTTGTGGATCGAAGTCACATGATGGGGTCCGTGATAAAGGCCTGGCGTGCACTTGCTCCGAGACGGAATTCCCGTTGCGCATCGTAGACCGTCTGCGCCAGGAATTTAATAAGGGTTAAATTCCGCAACCGGCCGCGAAATTCCCTCCGATAATTCAAGGGTGCGCGCGCACACACACAAGTCGGTACCGACGATAAATGTTGACGTTTCTCATAAACGTCTTCAAAAGCAAAACGCCGAAAGCCAATTTTCTCCCACGCACCTTATTCACTCCCAAACAGGTTGCATTTGCATAAGGGCTACCTTATACCGTTCATCACCACGTGACTGTCTTTCCCCATATTTCGTGAATCAAATTTTTATTTCGAATAGGCCTTTTTAGAGGGTTGTTCGTAAGGATATAGGCAAGGATACCAAGTTCCCAACCACTAATAACAGCGACACCGCGTTATATAGGAATTCAAGAAAGAGTCAATTTTTAAAGGGATTTCGGGGTCATCCTTTTTGAATGGCCCTAAAGCATGTTTCTGAAACCGATGACCAAACTTAACTAACCGACAATGGACCTCATGTAACCTGACAACTCAATGAGGCATCGTGTGCCACAAGCATGGACAATTCAAACAAGGTCCATTCAAAAAAGAACTAAAAGGCCACAAGTCCGTAACAAGTAAAAACCATATCTGCCCCCAGCAGATGAGGAAACGAGGAAGGCAAGGGCGGGTTCAATGGTGTGTATTTTCATGCCTCAGGATGGTCAGCGCCACCTAGACACTGAATGGACGGCGAAGGAGTGATTTGGGGGAGACTAAGCGAGTGAATTACGAAGGGGGGAAACCACTTCAGGGGCCCCAGGGGGAACACGAGCCCCGAAAAAAAAACAAGTGTAGCTAGGGGACCCCGGGCCACCTCGCCTCCGCCATTCATAACGAAGGGGGTAACATTTCTTTCCGCTACAATAAGCGCCCCCCTGCGTTTAGGCAGAACGACACCGCATCCACGTGGCACCCTCGAGCACAATGGCGGGTCTAGGATCCCTTTATAGTCCCGGTTTGTCTACTTCCTGGACGACCCCCCTTTCCCATCGTTACTTAACATTGAAAGTGTATGCCTGGTGGCCCGCGGGCCATTGATGGCCCAATATGGGCACCATTGGTTTGGAGACGACATACAAAAACGCAGTGTAATTTTAAAATCTTGCAGATTATAAATATGAAAAGAGCCCTATAAAGGAAAATGTTTACAAGCCCTCTTATTGCTTTAGGCCTCCCAAGATGGCCGCTACACCTGTTAAATTACTGTTTCTCAAAGCTTATTAATTAAAAAAAACTTAATCGCCATTCATCTTTTTTTTGTTCCAGAATTGAAATCAGGTTGACCTATCTGGTGGAAACTTATCGTGGTAATCAGCCCCGAGGTGGCGCTGCGGGGATCCAGCTGTTCGCGTGGGACATTCCCCTGTATTTCTGGGACTCAATTTTTTTTGGGGGGCGATTACGTTACCGTGATTGCTCCTAATAACCAGGGATGGAATGCGTTGACCGTCGCGCCCCGCGGCGGCCCTTTCCGCCCCTTGACCCGATCGGACCCAGGGGGCGCGGTCGGCGCGTGTGGAGCCTCTGGGCCGGTAACAATTCACGACCCTATTCTACTTTGGGCATTTGGGGCGAAAAAGGTGGTAATTTTCACGGTTGGGATGTTCGATACTTTGAGGCTCAACCATATCTCAACCATGCATGACAAGTTCCTTATTTTGAGCTTAGAAAGTTAGAGCATCCCAACCATGATAACATCGGCGTTTCAAAATCATCCCAACCATGCTAACAACATGCAGCGTTCCAATGTTCTACCCCAACCATGACAACAACAGCGTTTCAGTATCACCTCATGATAAGAACAGTGTTTCAGTGGCAACGCTTCAAGTTTGTATATCCCAACCGTGATAACAACAGCGTTTCAAAACCATCCCAACCATGATAACGACAGGAATTCAGCAACAGCGTTTCAAGCTTACATATCCCAACCATGACAAGAACAGCGTTTCAAAACCATCCTAACCATGATAAGAACAGTTTCAAAACCATCCTAACCATGATAAGAACAGCGTTTCAAAACCATCCTAACCGTGATACCAACTACGCTCCAATGTTTTAGCTTGAAAAGTTTGCATATCCCAACCATAAAATGAACAGCATTTCAGAACCATCCCAACTATACGCTAAGTGGAAGCCGAACGTGTTCGTTGAGTTCTAGTAACAATTTCGCCTAATAATGATGAATTCAAACGCAAAAAAAGCAACGCCGTAACGCGAAATTGGCGGATTTAGCGCACGGTCAGCATATTTCCTTCGAGAATATTAATGATTTTATTGCGCATTAACAAGCTTGTTTCACGAAGAGAGAAAAAGATTTACTCCTGTTTTTTTTTTTTTTGTGCCGAGAGGGAAATATCGGTGGCAGCGTGATTAAGGTTTTACCGTCGTAAAAATCAGGGGCAGAAAGAGAAAAAAACGGTAACGAATTAATGGAGGAGGAGAGAGAGAACAAAAAAAAATGCACAACCCCACCCCGGGCTATTTGATTTTCCAATAGTAATCATAATGGCAGCGCACATATCCGCATTATACGACCGTGCCATTTCGCCAACAATATTGTCATTATATGAAGTGGATAATGACGCTCATACTCTTAAGCTCCTTATACACGTTTGGACCATCAACTTACGGGGGTCTTAAAGCGGGTGGGGGATTCTTAAAAGACAATAAGTGAAACATCGGCATAAAAACAAGCCGATGCCGGGGTGAAAAAACCCGGATCGAAACTAACTAAACGTGACCCCCAGACGTGGGTTTCAAACGTGCGAAAAATGCATCGGACGCCGTGGTGAACCGGAGAGTAAACGAGTTCCAAGATGGCCGTCGGACACCCATTACAAACCCCGCCATCTATGATGCATTCTGCGCAACTATAGGTGTAAAAAATAAATGGGGGAGCAAGGGTGCACGTGTAACCTCTGCCCCCACGTTTCCCCCATCATCTTTCCGGTTTCGAAACGCACGCACGCCTAGCACCACCTTGCAAAATTTTCCATCCCTTCGTCCTTTTCATCGTCGATTATCATTTACTCTTGATCAATCAATCTCGAATATCGTCCCGAGAGCTTGTTTTGTTGGTTTGTTTAGCGAAAAGCAAGAACAAAACGCTGAGATTGAGTGGTGTAGAACAAACGGTCCATTCAGCCCATCTTCCCTTGAAAAGACCCGAAAATTCCAGCGCGCGGCGCTCCCTCCTTCGGACGCCCATTCTTCGAAAGGCGGCCATTATTATTGGCAGGAGTTATTATTCGAGGAAAAAAAGGCAATGAAGTACTTTGTTTATTTCATTCCTTTTGTGCACGAGTGCGCTTCGCATTTCAATTTATAATAAATGATATTTGAAAAATGGGATGCTAAGAAACAAAGTGGTTGCCCCCAAAAATAGGATTCTCGGAAAATGTTTAAGACAGGTGGAAGGGTGATTAATCACCCTCTGAGAATGCATCGGTATCAACTTATGATATGGCTTCAAATAAACAACACCGGCGACCATACAGCATTTTAAAATTTGAAATTGATAATATATCATCTTCTCGAGGGATCGGCCATCTTAGGACACAGTTTCTTAGCTGAGGTCAATCGGTCATCCTGGGACATACAGTATAGTTATTTGGTGGAGTTCAGGCAGCCATCTTTGAGACTTTTAACGTTTTAATGATGGAATCAGGACCATATTTGAAATCTATATATGCTTCAATTGCTTGGGCAGTTTGCTATGGACCCTATTTCGTGGTACTACTATATTGCCCATTCATCTGTCGGCCATCTTGGAACACCTTAAAACCCATCTAGTTTAATCGTAAACACCAGGAAGATGTTAGGCCGCCATCCCACATCAAAAAGTAACCCCTTAGGCGAAATTCTTGTTGTGCAACAAGGGCGTCTGAATTGCCTAATTAGAGTTATTCATTAGGCGGATTTTTGGTCGTTTCGTGGATTTTTAACGATTCCGCTAAGTTCTTTTTTTCACCCTATACAAAAAAAATTGCGAAAAACAGGTAGATAACGTTAACTCCCAACCCACCGCTGACCGAATTGTTGTCCAATCGCCTCTACAACAAGCATTTCCCCCCGCCAGGGGCGTTTTACAGCGGTCATTCATTTCGTTCGGACATCACGTTGACCATTTTGCCAAACTCGTTTCACGTTATACGGCAGCGATCTGTCGAGATAACGCGGCCAAATCGTTTACAGATCTTCACGTGGGACGCCCTTTTTGCATACACTTGAGACGGCCATCTTGGGACGCATTTGCTCCGTAGAGTTTGGTCAATATATTAGGACATACGGGACTATTTTTGTTTGAAATGCTCAAAACGCATTCTAGAACAAGCCACTCGTTTACAAAGTGATTCTCATACATGTATTGGTCACCGCTAATACGCTTCACTTTTTCAACATGGATGCTCAATCCGAGCGAATGCAAAATTGTGGCGAGAAATGAAGCCTGCACTGTAAATCTTCATTTTTGGTGGGTTTTTTTACGCCTTTCGCGAGGTTTATAAATCTGATCCGTCCAGGTCGCGGTTTAACAACCTTAGTATTGCAACGTCGAAATTTCCCGCTGACCAATTTGACCACTCCCGAATGTTTCCAACGCTTTCAAAATAATGATGCCCGGATTTCGTTCAATTTTCCCATCAATCAACGGGGCATTAGCATCCTCCCGGGACCGGCCACCAAGCGCGTATAAGAAGCCGGCGGTCAAGCCTCTTTGACCGCCGTCGAAATTGGTCAGTTTCACCGGACAGTTCTGGTCAGCATTTCGTGACATTTACATTTTGTAAAGACATGGTCAGAATCTCAAGAATCAAAAAGTTGAGATCCTCTAAAATCAGGTGGCCAGTGGCCTGTTAATTAAGATCATTCAAAATCTAAAGGTCAGAATCCATCAGAAGTTTAATATTAAAGAGGTTACTTTCAAAGGGATAGAATCCTTAAGAGCCTTAAGATACAAAAAAGTTGGAATCATGAAAATCCTTTTGGAGAACCAAAAGCATTGAATGTAATGTATCCATACCTTTTTGATTCTCCAGATTCGAAATAATTGAATCCTTCAGAATCTTCAAACTCAAAAAAGTTGGTATCATTCATGCAGAATCAAAAGGTGCTATTCATAAAAATCCTTGGCTGAACGGAGAATCTTGAAAATTAAATTTTATTTGCTCGTCAGAATCTCGATTAAAGTTGTATTCATCGTTGTCAATTTACTAATTGATTCGTTGTCTCCTGACCTGCGCAACACCAGTTTTACCGAAAACAGGTGAACAGATTGACCTGTCCCTTGATCAGAGATTAGACAATCTAGCAAAACATAAAAAAATAATAATACAAAAAAACGAGTCTTACCTCCTTTCCTTATCACAGAATTATGATCCACAAACAGACCCGTGTCGCCATCTACGTTTCCCTGCAAAGACAAAAAATGTTGGAAATTAATTTCCCCGAAAACAATAACAACAAAAGCGATAAAACAATGACCCCTTAACCTTTCCAATTAGCTACAGAATATGTCAATATTAACTCCACTTTCATTCCGATCATCGATTAACTAATATACGAATCCTCCCCGAGCACATCGTGTTTAATAAGCCATTTTTTTTAATCGGCTCTGGCTAATGAGCATTTAACAGATAACGCAAAAACAATGTTGCCATCAGAACATAACCGGTTCCCATTTGCCGCCAGCCAAACATTGAAAACGAAGATTATCAGAATTGAATCCTACTGAATCTATCTAATGACATCTCTTTTTTCCCCTCAATCATCATGTCGCGCAAATGAACATTCCGAGTTTCAAGCATCATAGGGAATATACAAGGAACAGAATCTTGCAAATAAAAATATCAGAATTTCTCATTATTTAGAGATTAAAACATTTTGAGAATGAAGAGTTGTTGAGAATCAAAAGCTTTGAATTTTCAGAATCTGCAGTAACAAAAGACTTGAATCGTGAGAATGAAATGGTTTAAAACATGACAATCAAAAAATTTGAATTTTCAGAATCTGAAGGATCAAAAGGTTTGAATCATGAGAATCAAACGGTTTGAATCTTGAGAATCAAACGGTTTGAGTCTTGAGAATCAAATGGCTTTTTTAAAGAATGTCTAGGTATGAATTAGTAAGAATCCGTAAGAGTCAAGTATAGTCAGATCACCTTAGAACTTTTTGAACCCGTTCCCATTTTTTCTAGCAATCAAGATTCCCAGACAATCAAGATTGGATCAATAAAATTCAGAAATAAGAACTTTCGGGATTCTTTGGAAACCCTCCTGAATTAAGCTGAAAACATGATCGGAATCTGAACGAATCTTCCCATGTAGTTAAAGTTTTCTACTTTGTCCTTCAGGTAAACTTGTCCCCTCGGTTTGTTCCAACGCAGTACTATCAAAAAAACATTGTGTGGAATTTCCATTCCCCTCCTGCATCCCAAGAGTTATTAGTTTGTTTACAGCAACACGCATTTTGATTCCCCACTTGGTCACGTGGTCAACCCCCTCTCCTCGTAATGTTTAATTACTCGCTCATTAGGCTAATTATGAAAATAATTCCGCCAGAGATATATAGGAACGACAAATTAAACATTACCACAATTATCACACAAAAAACTACAAATATCCACTTAAGAGCGTATTTGGTGGTGCAACCACAATCATGTTGACATCATACATGTACGTATATTAATTACATGTTATCATATTCGGAAACCCATCAAATTTCAGGATTCTGTTCGCTCCATTTGCATTGCACAACACAATAATAGTACTACACTGCTGTCTCAACATTTCACTACACACCCCTGCCCTCCATTACACCACTACAGTGACTGTCCTGTGCTGTCCTAATATTTCACCCCATTTGCATCAAGCAACACTGTCCTTCACTACTGCCCTAATATTTCACCCCAATTGTAGTGCATTACACTACAGTGACTGTCCTATGCTGTCCCAACATTTCACTCCATTTGCATTGCACAACTCAGCAACACTGTCCTTCCCTACTGCCCTAACATTTTACTCCTGCAGTGCCCATACATCACTGTCCTCCTTTTGTAGTGCATTACACTACAGTGACTGTCCTAACATTTCACTGCGTATACAATGCACTAAAGTTAATAAATTATACCAGACACACTACTGTTTTAACATGTCACTCCATTTGCATTGCGCAACACTACTACGCAACTGCCCTAACATGTCATTCCAATTGCACTGCCCTAATATTTCACTCCATTTGTAATGTAATACACTACACCACTACAGTTGGCACTCCATTTGCATTACACAGTAAACCACACTGCTGCCCTAGCATTACTGTACAATTGGGATAGCATTACTCCATCAGTTGTCACAAGTTGATAGTTGGAAGCGCGACCACGGATGGCGCTAATGAGCGCTCCCGCAGTGGCGCCCCTAGCGTTCGGAAGCATAAATTAGCGGCGTGCGCATTTTGTGGCAATTGAAATTCATGTCCAGCGCCTCGAACATGTTCAGGAAGTGCATTTCATAGCCCAAGGAGACCGAAAATAAAAACAAGCCGATAGATATAAATGATGCGAGATCGTGCGTCCTTGCTCGGATTTCCCTTTAAATCGCCTCTGGTCTGTTTTCATTTCGCAGTCAAATTTGAAAACTTTTTTTAATACTTTTTTTTTGTCTCAGCGGGATCGAGGCTACTTTTGGCTTTTGGGAAGAAGATGATGAGGTTTAAAATGCTTATCGACATTCAGGGGGAAAGAAAACAGCGCCACGCCCGGCCGTGGGGAATGCGAAACGCCATCTTTGGAATCCAATTACCGTACTTATTGGACAGTCAAATTATAGCTAATAACAGTATGAGAAATGATGAACACATACAAAATATATACATTCCGGTTATTTGCAACAAATGTTCTGTAGTCTCAACGTGTTCCAATTAGCCAGAATATACACTGGAATTACACACTTTCGACACATCATCTCATCATCACTGAACTTTTAGTTTTGCCAAATGTTCCCTAAACGCAATTGAAAACTTGTTTTTAGAACATTACAGCTTTTGACAAACAATTTATTCGAATCGGAACAACACGCAGTACAAGTGATTTTTAGATTTTGGAACACTATATTGCTCACTTTTGATACAGGACACTGAACTTTTAGATTTGTCAAGTGTTCCATAACCATCATTGAAAACGTGTTCTTAAAACATCACAGCTTTCGACGAACAATTTATTCAAATCGAAACAACACGCTGTAAGTGATTCTAAGAAGTTGGAACACTACAAGAAACATATCTCCAACACAATGTGTTCCAAAAGTAATTTGTATGTGGTCCATTCTGCTTATGTGTGCAAAGTATTTCCAGAGATTTATCAGTAAACATATTTCCTCAGAACACGCTAAAACAAATGCATTGGAACACTTATGACTACGGAAGAAACATTTTCCACGGAAATCCATGCAACATTTAGATTGGAAACACCTGTAACATGAATGGAACTTTCACTTACCACGCAGTACGCGAGGTAAGTGAAAGTTCCATCCAAGTATGTTTGGAAACTTTACCATGGCTTGTATCTGAAAAAAACCACGCAGAGCCCTTGCATTCCTCTGCCCCCGGTCCCCGCGCCCGTCCCCTGGCGGCTTCCCCCTCAGGTGGCCAGATTGATGGCTGCCGTTGTTTAATGGCGTCAAGGGGCCCAGCATTCCTGGGCACCGCCGTCGCAGGTGAAGGCAATAGGGGCACCCCCTCGGGGTGAGGGGACGGACCTGGCCTCCCCTCGCTAATAAATGGTTGGCAGCGAGGGGAAGAGGCATCTGAGTAGGGAGGTGTGGGGGGAGGGGGGTCCAGCCACCCCGAAACCGGTGAGGGAGAGGCGCATCAAGGTTATACCCGCGCCAAGGTCAGCGAATATATTAGGCACAGAATCAGAAGACGATGAGGCAAAAAAAAAAAAACAGACAGGTAGGCCTTCAGGTGGAAGAGGGACGACTGAAAACAACCAAGGAGCCATCAGTGGCTCTCGAACAATGGCTGTGGGGGACAAGATGGTGGAATTGTGGGAGGACCCTTCTTCCGCTTCTGCCTTTTTATAAGAATCTGTGGTGTGGGACGAGCAGTTTGACACCACAGATGACAGGGTACAACATGTGCAATGTTGTGTTGTGTCGTGTTATGATGATGAAGTAGGAGGCCATGATCGAGTTATTTTCGTTTTAAGACATCTGAACACTCCTGTCATGATATGTCATGACGACAGAACACTTGTGTCAAGCCATGGGAGTACCTCTGTCGTGATGTGTCATGACGACAGAGCACTTATAGCAAGCCATTGAGTAACTCTGTCGTTATGTGTCTTGACGACAGAACACTTGTGTCAAGCCATGGTTGTACCTCTGTCGTGATGTGTCATGACGACACAACACTTGTGTCAAGCCATGGTTGTACCTCTGTCGTGATGTGTCATGACGACAGAGCACCTGTATCAAGTCATGGGAGTACCTCTGTCATGTGTCATGACGACAGAACACTTGTAGCAAGCCTTGGAAGTGTTTCTGTCCTGATGTGTCATGACGACAGAGCCCTTGTAGCAAGCCTTGGGAGTATACTTTTGTTTGTGATGTGTCATGACGACAGAGCACTTGTGTCATGCCAAGGTTGTACCTCTGTCGTGATGTGTCATGACGACAGGGATTTGGACATTTGCATATTTTAAGATGGCAGTTGTGAGGCCAAGATGCTCAACGTTTTTCAACAAAAAGTGAATTTTCTTGTTCTCTTAAGATTGGTTTATGATGCTGATGATCCCATTCCGAAACTCGGCGGAAATCCTGATGACCCACCAGTGCAACATTTAACGTTGATGACATCACGATTCCAGGCAGCCAACGCATCAATCAAGAAGTTCACGTTTAAAAGTTGTCCACTGAAGCAATTTGAAGCAGCATTCCAGAACTCATCAGAAGTTCAATAGCTAGCTGATCACGTTTTAGCCTAAGGACAACTTCTGGAATATAAATGTCTGCCAACATTTCATCTTCGATATTCCAAAACTCATCAATAGGGTTCCAAGGGGGTCAAGGGTCGCTGGCAGCCATATTTTTGGTACAGGGTGTCCTTCATTGATTTTGTTCGACTCGTTCGGTTACCTCGCCAACGTGAGAACTGTGACACTGTTCGGCGAAAGTTGTAAACGCGGGGGTCGATGGCCGTCCATTAACCAGTTGCCGGAGTAAAACAAAAGAAGAAAATTTGGCGAGACCCACCAGGAGGACCCACTAAACAAACCATTCATCAAGCAAGAGACGACACCTATTCAAAATGCCATCAACCTGCATGCTGCAAGAACTCCGCCCAGCATCGACGCCGACGCCATCTTGTTTTTTGCTTGTCCTAAATTACATTTACCAACAATACGATTAGGTTTTAAGGAGGTTAGCGTCGCCTGAATTCCACTTGGCCCATGGCTCTTGTTTTTTTATTTATTTATTCGCGGAACGGGTGTTAATTTGGGGTTCATTCATAGCGCACAATGGCGCTGCATGCGCTGACGAATGTGCGCAGCGCCCCCCTGCGGGACTCTCGTGAAAAACGAAGGTGTGAGGACACGCACAAAAAAATGCAAGATGGCGTCACGTTTCGTACCCGATGCTGGAGGCCATGTTGAGAAGTTGAACAGCACGCATTCGTGTGCATTGAAAATATGAACAGGAGTCCAAAGATGGCGATCTGTACATTAATATCTTCAGTTCAACTTTCGTTCTGTATAAAGAGGAAACTAGAATGGAGCTTCAAGATGGCTGACTGCAAATCAGAACATCTCGTTGGAACAGCATGGAGCTTCAAGATGGATGACTTCAAATCAGAACATCTCGTTTTAAAAGTATAGAGCTTCAAGATGGATGACTGCAAATCAGATCTTGTTGAAACAGCATGGAGCTTCAAGATGGCGTCCACTTGCCACAATGATTTCTGGTTTTGCTATATCAACTGAGCTCCGAGATGGACGTCTGTAAATCAAAGCATCAAATTGGAATAACGCCAATGAGAGGGATAAAACATCCCTGGATTGAGAGTTCCAGTATGGCGTCATCCAAGCCTCCAAGATAGCAGTCTCTAAATCAGAACTTCCCCATGAATTGCATGTTCCAACATGGCTTCCACGTTTCTGAATAGAGGGAAACTTTCCATCGTGAACTATTAGCGTTCCAAGATGGCCGACTCGCAATAACGGCCAATGAATGAGCAGTCAAGCAGGAAATTAGAGAAATGAAACGAAAAAAAAGCGTGTAAAACTAGCTGGAGGTCTTCCTGAACGCCCCCTGGCGGAGGAGCGAATCTAACGGAACCACCTTATTCACGAATGTGCAGGCATGCGTGGAGGCGAAGGGGGAGAGACAGCAGCGCCCCAGGGGGCAGGTGGGGAAACACCTTCGCTCGGAGGAGCACATACTAGCCGTGACCTTACAGGGTGTCCCTCAAAACCCAGCCAAAACATTACGTTGTGGACAACTGGTTTTCGTAGGTAACGTGACCGCCATCTTGGATTTTTTTTTCGTACAAGTATGGACATGCACGACTTTATAGGACAGGACAAGTAATTGTTCCTGGATTTAAAAAAATTAAAATTTGGCACAACTTAACATTACGTTATCCGGACTTCAACACACTCTTGATTATAGCATTTAGGAAAAGTTAATGTCCAGTTAAGCCCACCCTTTAAGTTCTGTCAAACCACCATGATGAGAGTTTGCTTCAGGGCTGCTCCCCGTGGTTCCTGCGCCACCTAGCGGCCATTACCAAATGAAAAAATATGGTTTATTTATTTTTTTAATCGGGCGTTAAAAGTCGGGAGCCGATTAGCATTATTCCTCATAAAAAAACCTGTGTTTTCGTCCGCATTCAATTAAATTTCGCATTTGAAATGTTATGTAAATTTTAAAGTAGGCCTAATTATACATTTTAATTTCGTTTTTTTTTTTTATTTATCAGAAGGTCCTGCGATGGGCGTGTTATTTTCCTCGTTGGCATTAAGTTCGCCCCAATTAATTAATGAAATCTCGGCAATGGGACGGGCAGGACGTGCGACGACTGCCTAATGAGCGCCCCTGCAACGCACTTCACGTTTTATATAAATCACGAGACTGCGTTTCATGCCACTTCTGACCTTTTCACCTGGCTCGGATTAAACATTAGGGACCGTAAAGAAATCTGCTCAGGTGCACGAAGGCGCCATCTTGAAATTCGAAATTTCCCACGATGGCTGTATAAAAAAAACACCTAACCGCCTCGTTTTGCTTCATCAGTCACCGAAGAAAAAAAGAGTTAAGGTGCAACCGAATTCCACCTTCCCCTTTGACCTCACCAATCAACCCTCGTCCACCATAAATCTCTCGATGACGCCCCAGACACCTGATCTTGTGTCATTATCTCCACGCAGAGTGGCACCTGAATGCACATTGGCTCCATCTCGAGCCCACCTAGGACCATTCCCATAGCACGACCATATTTTATGTAGCCGTTATCCAGAATATGCGTTTCAGACAAAATTTCAAAAATTCGAAATTCCAAGATGGCGGCTATAAACTCGTTTACCCCCGTTTTGTATTTTTTTCAATCCCACCATATGTATATAATGCCAAATAAGCCGAAAATAAGAGTGGGATAATATACGAAAAACGGAGGGGAATACCCCCTCTAAATCGCTCGTGTACCACCACCACCCCCGCGTGTAGCGCCCCCTGGAGAGCAGTTGGGAAGGCGCTGAAGAGGGCTGCCAACGTGTCCCCCGGGGCCAAACCAATATAAATATAAAATGGCAATTGGGGAGGCACTGGTTTCAATAAGGAGGAGGGGGGTTATGTTGCCACACGGGATTGTTTTTACCCCCTCCTCTTTTTTTCTACCCCCTCAAACTGCCGAAAAAAATGAATTTTTGAAGAATTGTTAGCCGTCAAACTCTGGTTGCATCAACGATAATTGCATTGCAATTTAACGGCTTAAAGGGGATCGAAGATTATTCGGATCTGAGTTCACTGATGCGCGGGGAGGAGCGCCACGTGACCAGCCCGGGTCAAAGGTCACTTTTGAGAATGGCTTAAAGCGAATCCAAGCGGATAGTGACAGGTGGCAGGGAATATAAAGATACCTAACTACAGTATTACACACAGCTATCACAAAATTATTTTTTAAAAGTGTTCTTGCCTTTCTTTTCATGTGTTCTAGCCTTCTTTTCATGTGTACTAGCCTTCTTTCCACGTGTTCTAGCCTTCTTTCCACGTGTGTTCTATGTGTTCTAGCCCTCTTTCCATGTGTTCTAGCCTTCTTTTCATGTGTTCTAGCCTTCTTTCCATGTGTTCTAGCCTTCCTTTCATGTGTTCTAGCCCTCTTTCCATGTGTTCTAGCCTTCCTTCCATGTGTTCTTTTATTCACTTCATATGTTCTTATTCACCAGTTTTGATTTAGTTTCAGTTTAGGGGATTTAACAACTTTTCATAACATTAGAAAATGTGTTCTACTTATTCCACCTAAGAACGCAATTTTTGTTTTTGGAACACAAACAAAAACAAGGTGTTTTTAGAACACATAAAAGCAAAGTGTCGTGCTTAGAACACAAAAAGCAAGGTGTAGTGCTAAGAACACAAAAATAAAGCGTCGTGCTAAAACTAAAGCTTTTTTTTCCACAAAAACAAAACTATTGAAAACCTGAAACATCAAACGTTCCGGCAAGATTCCATGAATCCTCCGGCGAGAATCCCGCGAGACTCCATCATGGCCGGACCGCCCACTTCGCCGCACGTGACCTCGGCATGCGTGCGCAGGCCATAAAAGCGAAAGCGTTTAAGAAATAAGATATTGCAAATTGAAAATTCCACGTCCTAAAAAATAAATAATAATACTAATAATAATAGGTAAAAAAAAAAGCCGAGGCAAGGATTCGAAAGCAGGTTCATTCATCGAAAACGAGATTGGACCCCCTGGTGGGGAACCCCAATCTCAGGGGAGCAAGTGACCAACACCTGGGCTAATTTCGGCCTATGCCTCGGTCCCCCTCAATTTCACAAACTGCCTGAGCAGCAATTAGGCATCAAAGTGATTTACAAGCATTTTTACAAAACGCAATTCCAAACCCAATTTGGTTTTAAATCGGTTTCGAACCCCAAAAACTAATGGTGTCGAGTTGCATCAACGAGCTGCTGGCTTAATCGACGATTAAAATTCGGAATTCGTGGAGGTATTCATTATGTCAAAAAATACACGAGCACACCGCGGGTATTTCATTTTAAAAAAAGATGTGGAACACTTGATGTGTTCAACATTCGTAACAGCAGCAAGTTTTCACGTTTACAAGACACATAACTATAAGTATCCCCCCATATGTACACCTCATCATACATGTTAAAATTATAACACACACATATTGGATATGCATTCAAATAACGTTCAAACATTAAACACTTAATAAATGAATATTTTTATAGAAATTTTGGTAAATGCTAGAATTGATGGTCTAACGCTCCCCATCAAACGTAGGGCTATAACACGTTCTCTGAATATCAAATTCGAATCGCCAGAACACAAGTCCGGTAACATAAACGTGTTCTGATGTGCCAATTTCTCAATATGTTCGCTTTTTAACAACTTCACAATTTGAATTCCCTCTTGTATACCAAATCGCCTTTATAAATTCTCTCCTGAATACCTGAGTGAACACAGCCTAAACACTTCAGGGAACACGTCCTAAACACATCCCTGAACACTTACAGGAACAAATTATCCATTCAAAACCAATCATTTTGCTCCTTTGGCACCTTGCAAATCACTCAAAATTGGACGGTGACATCTATTTAACACCTATTCTCAGAATCTATTTGATGTGAACCGGATTCGCATTATACAAATTTCGATCTGAATTTCGTGACGTCACTTCACGTGGGGGGAGAGGGATAAAGGTCGCCCTAAATTATTTACCCTGAGTACCAAAAAAAATGGCCATTTTTCGTAGAAACTTGGTGCAATTTCCATTCCCCCTTCTTTCTATTCCCCATTTTTAATTCCCCCCACTGCATGCAGTTAACCCCCTCTGTCGGCACCTTTTCAAGCATTTCTCGCTTAATTGTTCCAAGGCATTGGCGGGTATTAAAGGGGGTTAGTGAACCTTCTGATTAGGAGTCCCCCCTTCATGACATCCACGGATGACCAAAAAAAGTGGGGGGAAATGGCGCGACGTGCGAATGGCTTCGATTGTCTCGGGCGTCGTTAATAAACATAGTCTTTCTGAATCACCCAGGTGGAAAAATTATACTTGAATAAGGGCCATATTAGTCTTGGGGCTTCTGAGGAATCTTAGGGAATGACTGAAATGATTTCCGTTTTTCATTCATGATTAGCCAGTTTTACATGCAGAAATCATGTTCAAAGGTTAAAGGTCAAGTAGCCACGATCTTGACATGACCAGGAGGGTGCACCTGGAAGCGTGTTTTCGGAGGGTGCATCGTCACTCCTCGGCCCCCAGTCGAAAATTGCCGAAAAAGATTCCGGATGAAACGTAAATTCCAAGAAACCATTCATTAAAAAAAAGGCAGCCCTGAAACCCCCTCCCCTTGCCTCGTCAACCCACGCCCTTTCTCGCTAAAAACGAGATCTATAAAAACACGTAATCCCAACCGGTTTGAGATGCCGAGGAGGGGTCAAGGGGTGGACAGTGGTTAGGGGGAGACGAGGATGACCACTAGAAAATTTTGGTGCAGGGGAAACGAGTCCTAAGCGAAAACTATTGTTTTTGAGACTCGGAATTCAAAATGGCCGTCTAGGTCCCTAAATTCAAAAATAGCACTTCCCTTCCCCCACAATGACATTTCCAAATTAACTAACTAGTGTAGATTTTACGGTTAAACATGTTTCATATTTTGATAATGGAGTTAAATGTTCTAAAATATGTTATGAACACACAACAATGTGTTCCAAATAACAAATAAAAACACTAAACACATGATCAGAACACTATTCGAATTGCATTCAAATTGATGCGTTCGAAATGTTCTAAATATGGCTTACAACAAATTATAGGAGTACTTCGCTGAAAAGCCTTAGGCGGCTGGAATATGATAGGATGCCTTACAAGCCGCCTAAGGCTGCTCAGCCACCTAATATATAGATACAAAATGCATTCTAATACACTACTTTTTGCTTTGTAGTGAAATGTATATGTACATGTAAGTGCGTTATACATTTTGTTCGATAGAACATGTTCATAAAACAAAATGTGAATTAGTGTCTGGTAAAAGTTGTAAATTATATATACATACATACATACAATACGGTAAATACTTGTGATAGATCAATACTACATTTAGATAAAAATATTCAAAATAAAAATTATCAGTGATTTTTGTGCAAAAAATTCCAATATGTAATAAAAATAGGGATTTCCAGGGAAGAACATATGATTTTACCTACACCAGCGCCATCTTGTGGCCAAAGGCGATTGGGACTATCTGATGAACACAATAATTACGGGTTTTACAACAATAACTACAAAATACAAATATTTTGAAAACAGCGAATTCCAGGCTAGATTCCCAGAGTAAAAGTTGTGGAAAACCGAAACTTTCGAACGACCCCCACGGGTGAATTTTCTGGAGAAAATTGAATTTCCATCCCCCGTGTACAGGATCCGGGTTCGCAATCACTGCAGTAGCTTTTTTGCGATTTATGCAAACTCCAGCCAATTTGTCCCTCCTCCCCCCCGACTGAATAATATTTGCCACCCCTCCTCTCAGACCCAGGAATTCATAGGTGAAGAAAAAACGCTAGGGGGCGGCAGGTATATCCAACACTAAAAGCCTTATCAAGATCCATTTGGGGATTCGCGGCATATGTTGGCAGACAACATTGCTTATCAATTGGTCATCCCCTCGGAGATCCTCTTCATAAAATCCCTATATGCGTGCTTTTTATGCTCAATTTGAGCGGGAAGAACTGTAACGGATCTTTTGCGCATTTTTATGAAGGGGAAAAAGCAGAAAAAAAAGTAAGCCAGTCACGAAAATTGCATTGAAAATCTCTTACCCCCACCCCCTTCTTCTTTTTCCTAAGGTGGGCATTTTTGGGTTTGTGGCACAATTGAGTACCGAGTTAGGCTATTGGGGATGGTCGAGGTTTGGTTTTTTTTTTACATTTTTTTTGTGTGAAAATTTTGACCATGGCTAGCTAGGGTCATAATGGAATGCTTTATTAAAGCATCGCAATTTTTACTACAACGAGGAATTGAAGTGGGTGGAGTGCAGTAAAGATAACCAAACTGCAGTGCCTTCATGTTGCAAATAACATAAGTTTAAAAAACAACTTGTTTTTACAAATTTATACACATGGAGGTGACTAAAAAAAACTAATTTGAACTAACAAAAACATGTTTTTCTAAAACCAGGTCTCTACCAAAGGGAACATGAAGCGGACGCAAGGTTTGTTCAAACAAATTTGACAAGAAAGTGTGCCTACCATTTTTGTTTCAACAAACGTATGACGCGTTTTTGCGTCCAGATTCATGTTTCTGGAAACAGTTGACAGATAGATCGGGAGGCGGACTAGATCAAAGATGTTTCCACTACTCGGCTCAATTGTTGTTTCCTGGAATCTTTTGTTGCAAATCCAAATTAAGATCGTCTTTGGCTTCTTTTAGAAGATACACTTCGGCATCATTGAACACGTTCCTGAAACGTGCTGGAAACACAAATACACAAGCACGTTTGTGTTTATGTGCAGTATGTGTGCTTCCAGCTTCATGTTGTATGTTCCCTTTGGTGGAGACCAGGCTTAACAGAAACACGCTTTCTTATTGGTGAAACAGTAGAAAATCCCTCTTTTATATTATAAAACATGGAAAATTCTTACATCAAAAAACATTTGTTCTTATTGCAAAATTATTTCATATTGAATATATATGCTGCAGAAAATCTTTTTATTTTGAAAAAATCCCACATATTTTCATTTTTAATCTTCCGTTCCAGACACTTATTAGTTTTGGAAATCCTTTAAATATTATCTATTTATACACAATTTTAATAATGTAGTGGCTTTGGAATTTCAAAATCCCATAAATTATAATTTTTGAGGTAACAGAAAATACAGATTTTGAGGTAATTTACGCAAAAAATACAATTCTTTTTCGATTTTTCAATGTCTGCTTTAGTGGGATGAAAGGGCAATATTTGTAATAGGGCTTTTCACGATATATTGCATCTATTTCTACATGTTTTACTCTACATTTATCGTAAACAACATTTGGATTCGGGTTAACAGCTACGAAACTGACCACCCAGGATTTTTGTTCTGGTCTCACGCTTCAGATGACCTCCCTTCACGACAGGGGCTAAAACCACGCCCACAAGTGACAAGTCCCTAGTCCCAAGCCCCATCCTTCTACGAAAGGCTACCCAGAATGTATTTTAAGGGTAAAACATGGAGACCAATACCTGCTCATCCCTATAGGTCAATTGTCATACTCCCACAAAAACATCAAATATCGCCTGGTAACGCAGCAAAGTCAACCCTCATGTAAAGGTTCAAGGGTCACATATCCCCAATAATTCATGGTTCATCCCCTCGTTTAAAAAACTTAAAAAGCAATCCTTAGGCCCCATACCTAAAAGTTCAAAGGTTAACTCCTTGAGGTGTGCTCTTTATGCAAAACTTAATGGTCATCCCCCAACGTCAAAACTTTTAAAAACGTAAAGAGGTTCTCCTAAAGGTCAAGGTTCACACATAGTAGCTCAGGCAAGGTCCATACCAAGACTCTAGGGGGCAAAGTTCAAAAGTCAACCCCCTTCATACCAAAGTTCTAATGCTATCCCTATTCATACCAAAGTTAGAATGCGGCCCTCCCCTCCCAAAGGTCAAAGTGCCCCATCTTCAAAGATCGCCTCCATTTCCAAAGAAGTGCCTCCTTCAAAGCGTGCCCTCCCATTAATAAAAGTTGCACCCAAACTTCAAAGATTCACCATGCCTTCTATACGAAGCAAAGTTCAAGGGTCACCACTTGTTCAAAGGTTAAGGGCCATCCCCCTTCCCCCAATATATAATAAGTGTCTTACCTGTCCGTCGTCGATGGAGGGCAGGTTGGAGGCGTTGTGCAGGATGAGGGCGTCCTGTTCGCTGAGTCCATGGTGTCCATGCATGAGGACGTCCGGCCGTCGGACGTATTCCTGCGAGCGTCGGGCGGCGGCCTCGTAGGCGGTGGCCAGCCCGGAGTGCATGCTATTGGCCTGCAGTCCGTGGAGGGCTGCGGCGCCGCCGCCATCGGAGTCGGCCCTGCGCGCGGACAGCACATCGTGGCGTTGGGGGGCGTGCAGCTGGTGGTACTGGTGCTGCTGCAGGCTGTTCAAGTGACCGTAGGGGTCAGCGTTGACGTGCGCGTGGTGAAAGTCCAACTGCTGCTGGGGCAAATTGTAGGGCGGTGGAAAGTACGGAGGCTGGAAGTCCGTCGTCGGCGTATGAGATAACCGCGGCGCCGAGCTGAAAGAGCTCGTGCTGCCAACCGTCCCGATGCTGGTGATGGGACCCAAACTGCCCGCAGAGTGGCCGCTAACACGCTCCTGAAACGACACAAAAAGACACCGGGATTAGACATGGACAAATATTCACCTTTCACCTGTTGACCACCGGCTTGTCATATTATACAGGCCGTGGCATTCGGTTCTTGAGTTAACAAGTTGATGCAAGGAATGGTCAAGTCGGGATTGTTGTCATTACACACGCAACAGGCCAAGACTTTTCGGTTCTTGGACCATCAATAACCGAGGGATGTTTCAGGAACAAATGCCCATTTTTTATTCATACCATGTATATGACAATCCGGGCTTGTCATTCCAGGATGGTCAGAAATTGGCTAAACATGCAATAGGTGCGATTCTGGGCATTGTATAGGGCCCTAGGCAAGCATGGACATTTTGGGCAGCTACCCATACACAACCAATGATGGGCCATATACGGATTGGCCGCTCAAGACAAACTTTGACCCAGAACACCTCCTCGGTGTCAAAATGTTCTAAAACCGCCAAAGGTGTTTTAAATGAGCGATTTGAACGCATCTACCAATTTGGAATCAAGAACTGTAAATGTGCACGAAACTTAGATACGGTGAACAGACCTGGGTTAAGTGACCTTTGACCGGTCCATTTCCACAAGCTGGCCAACCATCCATAGCCAGCTACAACTAGCCGTACAACAAACTATATAACAGTGATGGAAAAAAGCGGCCAAGCATCCCCTTGCCCCAACGTACCTCCATGGTCATGCCTCTGGGGCCCCGTGTTCGTCCTGCGACTGGCCCCCCGGCCGCGGGCCCGCCGGTCTTATATCCCCTCGTCACGTGACGGCTGCTGGGGGCCCCTCTAGCGGGGTCCCCCAGCCGACGGCTCCGTGCCGTACGACTGCCACTGCGCGAGTATGCGGACGGTTACGTGAACGTCAGCCGAGGCGATGACGTCATCACGTGGTGGGGGAGGGGAAAAGGCATTGATTTTCGGAGAAGGGTTCGACTTTGGGGCCGTTCGAAAAGAACAGTTCCAATGCGGTGGTCATGCAGGGAGATGGAAGGTGGTTTATGTACTGCCCTTACGGATGGTTCAACCCATGCACCTGAGATTTACCACTTAGCCTAATTCGTGCTCAGCGCCACCTAGTGGCGTATGAGCCTTCCACATTGCATCATCATTAAAACCAGTATAAATGCCAAAGGCTCACATGCCCCCAGGTGGCACTGAACCAAAATGATTCTAAAAATTTACAGTTTTAATCATTACCAAAAACAACACTCTAGAACAGATTGAGAACAGATTCCGGTCTTCTAACCGGATGAGAAACTTATTTGTACATCAGAAATTGGACACATATGGCATTTTTTGTCCAAAATACATGTTTCAGATGCATCTTGAGAATATCATATGTCATAAGCGGACATGTGGAATATACGACATGTACTTATACATGTATAAAGTAAAATGTATAATTTATGGCCCTATATCATTTTTTTCCACTCTGACAAGAACTTGCTATTTTGGAAACTGTTGAGAATAACACATACATGAGGAATAAAGGACAATGTGGTATTTATCATGGCCCTATACAAATTGTAAATGCTAATTTGGAGACTCCTTGAAACAATACAAAAGAAGGATTAGTGAGTAGTTGCTAAGGCATTTGCCTTGAACTTTTTTTGGGATTCAACCCTTTGCCCTCCAGCGTTTAGGGCACTTTCAGTCCCTTGAGTATAGTTTTTCCAAATGACCTACATACATCTATATACAAATCAGAATTCGACAGAAGGGTCAAGCCTGTTTTCGGACCAAAAATAAAAGAACATTCTGGAAGTCAACCCATATGCTGAACTATCCTTCTAAAAATGAACGATTCAAAAATGTTTATCTTGGGCCAAAATCTAATTCTGGACATATGCTTTCGTTTACTCACCGGCATTGAAAACGTTATACAGTCGATTTTAACGATCAGTTATTTCTTGAAACAACGATTTGGAATCAGATACACTACAGTTATAAGAGACAATGAAGAAGTAACCCTAAAAAATTTCAACTTCTGAGAATTCTGTCTCTCTACAACCGGATATTGGTGTAACCCAAATTTCATCGAAAGTCAATGGTGATCAAGTAACTTTTCGGACCCTATTCTCGACGTCAACAAGTTGCTACTATAAACACCTTGCAACTGTGACACAAAAACCCTAACCTAATACAAATTCACCAGAAACTGCGTACAAAAATCACAAGGGTGCCTTTAAAAACTAGAGTTAGAATAGTCTAAAAGTGACATTGGGGGACATGTAGCCCATCAAGACTATGCATAACGTTTGAACTATAGGGGTAAATCCTGTGATTCCTATAGCATAACTATGTTTAAAGACAGTAAAACCCACAAAACTATGTTTAAAGACAGGAAAGTTCACAAAATCATATTTAAAGACAGGAAAGTTCACAGAAATATGCTTAAAGACAGTAACAACCACAATACTATGTTTAAAGACAGTAAACTCCACAAAACTATTTTTAAAGTCAGTGTACAGTTCACAAAACTATTTTTAAAGTCAGTAAAGTCAAGAGAACTATGCTTATAGACAGTAAAGCCCACAAAATTATGTTTAAAGACAGCAAGGTTCACAGAATGTTTAAAGACAGTAAAGCCCATCAAAACTATTGGTGTAAAATACCAAAACACATGAAAATTTCATGTCCACAAATGTTGTGTAAAGTCCATGAAAGCAATGGTTACTGTGTATAAATGGCATTTGACATTCGTTTTGAAACCCCCACCCAAAAGCCCGTAAGATAGTTCACCTCGGAATCGATGAGGCCGAAAGCAGAGGGTTGCAATTCGCCGGTGGCGGATCCGTTCTTCCTGGGAGCCCTGAGGTCGTCGTCGTCGCTGCACGCATCGTCGCTGGGCGTCTTTCGCTTGTGGCCGGAGGGGCTGGCGTCGTCGCCGTGGCCCAGGGGGCTCAGCTGGGCCATCTCTCCTTCGCCTTCCTTTCGGACAGTCCGTCGTCCTCCTTGCCGGCCCGCGAGCACTTGCCCCGCAGTCTTCGTCGGTCGTCGGTCGCCGGTCGCGTTCACCCGAGGCTCGGAAGCGTGCGCTAAGCGGACGGAGGGCGAGCGCGTTGTGCCCCCGGGGCGAGGGCGGCCTGAGCAACGACGACCGACCGGGGGGTGGGGCACGCACCTGTGCTTCGGCCAATAGCGACGCACCTGACCGGGCGGGGGACGAGAGGGCGATGCGGGAAGCGGGACGGGACTGGACGGATGCCATCTTGAGAGTCACGGGGACCGGAAGGGGCTTCCAAATTATACTTCAAGTTTTATACATTTTCTTCTAAGTTTTTGGAAGAGCAACACGTTTGTCACGAAATATGTTATGTTCTGAATGCATATACGTTTTACACGAAATATACACGTTTTTTGTGTTAACTGCACAAAAAATGGCTTATGAAAAATACACATCCCATGACGGTTTTTGTACATATTTTTTTATTAACCAATTTTAATAGCATAGTATAGTTAACAGTGATATTTTTTTTTAAATACACTAAAAATTTAAATACTTTATGATGTAAAATTTAAGAATATATACATATTGTGTGTATAACTATTGGTTAGTTCAGTTAATAAATTTCATTTATAGAAAAATATATTTGTGTATGGTGTATGTTTCATAAGACATATACTGTACATCTTATTTATGTCCAATGTCTGTTTGATACGTGACCCAATTAACCGGAATCTCTAATATATATCCAAAACCAGCAGTGCTAAATACTAAAACTTGAAACAAGTCGCTTCAAGATGGCGGCGGAGATTTTCCGCCTCGTCCTGAAATCAGCGTCAGTGGCGCCACTTTTACACCTGGGGTCACGTGGTCGCCAGTCCCCACCCCCAAGGGTCGTAGCCACGCCCTTAAAACGAGTGTCCCGTCTGAACAGAGCACCCTCGCAGACACTGAAGCGCGTCCGTAATTGCACCGACATTCCTGTCAAAAAAATTCCAAGAAGCAGGTGGGGGAAACCACGAGGGGGCGCTCGACTCTCGTTCATCCCGCGAATGGCGAGAGGGCAGGTGCGGCGAGTGGCCGGACCCTGGCGGCCAAACCGGTTCGCTGACCAATGGGGAGGCCAAAGGGGCGTTGTTGGGACCCAATCAGGGTCCGGGAATTCCAGGTTCAGGTATGTCGTTCGAAACCCCTAATTTTAAAGGTGCTCAATTACATCTCACGTAATTTTCGGGTGTAAAATATAATTTGAAATGAAATTTGCCCATTTTTTGTTTCCTTTTCAGTATCGGTTATCTGCGACCGCAAACCACTTTTTGGTGTAATTGACGTCACACACGCCCAGATCCACACTTTGGAAAATCTGAGTGAATCTAATGGAATCTCGGGAAGGAGTTTGAAATAATAAAAAATTGAATCGCTGATGCATCAGATGATGTGCGCATGATTAAATCTCATAATGTGTTCCCTGTCGGAACATAAAACTGCATGCATGTGTTCGAGATTAGAACACTAAGGGCCGGTTGCACCAACAGAGGTTTAGAATAACCTAGGGTTTGCCTGTTCTAATACACTAGGTTAACCCACCATTGCATTGCACAAGCATGGGTTAGAAAAAAAATGGAATAAAACTTTAACCTAGGGTTAACCCACCCTACTGGCTGGGTTAACCCTGGGTTATTTGGCTAAAATAAAATGGAACACAGACTTCCAAACTTGTTCCTTTTCCGTCCGCCATTTTGTTTTCGGCAAGTTAAGCTTGGGTTTCATAACCTGGGGCACATTTCATCTAGGGTTTGTTGGTGCAACACAAATGGTTAACCAGGAGTTATTTTATAGCCCGAGGTTAGTAAACCCTAGATTTAACCTCTGTTGGTGCAACCGGCCCTTACTCAGATGGTTCCTGAAAATAATCCTGGACTAGTGTTAAGTGTAAACTTTGTTGCACCCGGTACGCGTAAAGTTATAGGCTAGAAAATAGTTCCTGATAAAACCTCCGCGATTGTGTGATTCGCCCCATCGGAGTTCAAGATGGCGGACCTTGAAAAAAAGCCCGTCGTCTTGAATGCGGCTACTTTTACCGATCACTTGAACGGTTTGAAGCCTCTAGAACGAGCCTTAATTATTAACGTTTATAATCGGTTGTGTATCGAATATCCAGAAAAATCTGATGTCGAGATGCTGGAGATGACGGCCGACTGGACGGGATGCTTACGAGGTAAGGGGCGCTAGACGAAGGTGCATATCGCACCATCGCAGACATAATTCGAAAATACAACAGAAAACGAAATTTAAAATGTATATGCTTAAAACATACTTAAGTAAATCTTTCAATGTATGTGCGCTGCTACGACGAATGCTAATGTTAAAATAGGATTTTCGATTTCGAACAAAAATTAAATTCCGAAGGTGACGACGCTTTTGCTTTCGTCCGAATTTAAGTTTAAAAATGCGCCTCAATACAAATCCGTATAATGTGGTCACATTTCGGGATGATGGGGGAAGGGAGGGATATATTCCTCGTTTTTACGTTAAAAAAATCGCGGAGAATTGGGACATTCCGGTTGAAATTTGTAAAATTTCTTGGATTTCGGGGGGAGGGGGGGGGGGGAGGAAGAAGATCATGGGATTGATCACTCCCCCATCCCCTCATATACACGGCCTTGTCACCTCTGTTCTTCGTGTAATTTCTGCTTAAAAATCGTAATTTCAGCACATATGTATAAAAACTACTGTGTCGATATTAAGCCACGTATCCACTGCATTGAACATTGAACATAAAACATGCAAACTGCAAACATACATGCATTCAAGACAAACCTGAAACATTGTATTCCTCAACATTTTGAAGGATGCTGACCTGTCTCAATCAAAATGTTCAAAGAATCAGTCAACAAACGGGTGTATGCAGTATATACCTATAAGTGCATGTGCATGAATGAGTGTATACTTATACGGCTGAGCATGCTTGAAGTTCGTCTGCACAACGTCTGTAAATTCAGGTCGGCATGGCTGATCACATGGCTGGGCATGCGCAGTAAATTTGCAACATTTTCCCCTTTGATCCGGATCGCCTCACGAGCGATCGGAAAATTGTTTATAAAACATTGTTTTTGAACAATAAAAACGTCAGAAGTTTGCACATATACATCACGGTAGGCAAACTTGTTTCTCCCAATTTGTTTCCGCATACCATGTTGATGATCATTTTTGTTCAATGTTCAATGCAGCGGAGACGCGGCTAATAAACACACAATGGTTTAAAAGTTTTAAGTAGAACAGTTCTAGTTTATTCATGTATGCAAAAAACAAAATATCAAAAGCGTGTGATACATGAAAAATACGATGTCATTCGTGTTAGGAAAAGCCTTAGGTCAATAGTACCAGTCTGCCTCCGGATTGGCTTTCTAGCCCTAAAAAGAGGAGAAATACAAGTACTTAATATATGCAAACAAACTGAGGTTTGCTTGCATGAAGAGGGGGGACGAAATCCGGTTCCTACTTAACCCCTAAGCTAAAATTAGCTTTAAAAAGAAATGAATATTAATTTAATCCTAAATTGAATAAACATGTTGATATCAAAATTTAGTGTGAATGGGAAAATTTTCCCTAATCTTAATTTTGAAAAACTAATTTCGCCTTCTTTATGTCTTTACAGGTAAGTCCCAGAATCCACTATTTCGCTCCCGAAAGTGTGTCGCCGCAAAGTCTTGTTTTTTAAAAAAATCCAATTCTGTCCCTGAAGGTAGGCAGGTTCCCATAGCAGTAGAACATTAATTGAATGAGGGTATTTCGGGTTTTAGATAGTGTGGAGATAGATTTGTCTAAATGCATTTTTTCGCACTGGAACTCGCACGTTTGGGTTCATTTGGGACAGGTTTGGTTAGTACCGTCATCTTGAGTTATCCAGGTGGCATATCGTCTTCATGAAGGCCTATTTTAACGTAGAGAGCTGTGCTGCTATGTGTGATTGCCCATCTTCAGGGGGAAAAATTGCCGATTTAGAAAAAAACGGATTTCTTCAACATTTTAATATCGATCCAGTCTTTTTACATATTTAATACTGATTTGCACGAGTTTGAAGCAGAAATGGGGTCCAATGATCTGGTACTACGTAACTCCCTAAAATGTTAGAGTTTAAAACGTCAAAACTTTAGGAACATTAGGAACAACTTGAGGAACATTGCTTTACTGTTCATGAAACTAAATTTTAATGGAATAATTTCTTCAAATTTATTCCAGCTAGTAGGGTATGTCTGGAAAGACATCTCCTTAAAGTTCCCTGACAGCTACTTTATGGAAAATGTTTTTTCTAAATTTAATTGAGATTCTAGAATGGAGTTTCCAATCCCATCACCAAGGCCACATCCATGTCTCTATGAAATCGGCCATTCTTATGCTGAACACTCAATCAGTCGATTCTTCCATTGATACATCTGAAAAATTTCGTGTTTATTATTATTTTATGTAAACTCCCTGTTCTGGCATTTTACAGTTGACTGTGGCATGGTGAAGGAATCTCAGAGGGACGGGGAAAGGAGGCCGGCCGTGTGCTTCGAGGTGCACCCGAAAGGAAAGCCATACAAGCGTGGCGAGAAGCTGCTCATCATGAACGTTTTCAACCAGTTGCAGCACAAACACAGGGGAGAGTCCGAGACGGAGATCACGGCCATGACGGCAGCACTACTAAACTGTAGCACACACGCCATCAGCAGGATCCGGTCCGAGTTCCGCACCTACGGCGGTACCTTGCCACCTCCTAACAGGCGACGTCCTAAGCCGGCCCCCGTGGGAAAGGCAGTCAAGCCCAATGCCTTCGAGGAAGCTACGCTCTCTGCCGTACGACGCAAGGTGCACGACTTCTACCTGCGCAACGAGATGCCCACGCTGGACAAGGTATTATTTGTGGGTTATTTGATATTATTACGGCACCAGGTGGCGCTTTTATGTTTATGGAAGGGTACTGATTCGAAGGTGGCAGCTGCAGTAAACGCCGATCCGGAGCTCCCAAGCTTCGAGCCTGGGACAATCCGTTTTCTGTTGGGAGATTTGGGATTCCACTACGTGAAAAGAGGACGCAACTCTGCTGTCGTCGAGCGGGATGATGTTGTGGTGGGGCGGCGGCGCTACGTGCGGCAACTGCGGCAGCTCCGCCAGGAAGGACGGGCAGTGTACTATGTGGACGAGACGGCCATTGGAGCCGGACACTCCTCAGTCAAGCGTCGCCACGACGGCTCGGACGTCCAGCTGCCAGCATTTGCGGCAGGCAAGAGCCGCCTTCTCTTGGTGCACGCTGGAAACGAGGATGGTTTCGTGGCTGGTGCGGAGCTCACCTTCAGGTAAATCTGATATACCAGGACGATTTCTCTAAACATCGGCTCTCCCTAACCATCATAATAAATGGAGTTCAATGAAATCAACTTTAGATCCAAGAAAAGCGGCGATTTGGGTGAAGACATGGATGGGTCTCGCTTCGAGCAGTGGTTCAGGACGCAATTGATGCCCAACATCAAACCCCGCAGCGTGATTGTGGTAGACGGCGCCCCCTACCACAGGGAGAAAGTGGAGCGCATCCCCGGCATCTCCACCAGAAAGGCTGAGATCAGAGCCTGGCTTACGGAGAAGGGAGTTAGCTGGTTGCCTGACATGATTAACCGCGAGCTCTTGGCCCTGGTCAACGATGTCAAAGAGCAACACACCCTGTACAGGGTGGATCTTGATGCCGAACTTAAGGGACACAAGGTGCTGCACCTGCCTCCCTACCACTGCGAGCTCAATCCCATGGAGATGGCCTGGACCCAAGTGAGGGACCATGTTGCCGCCGCTGGCGAAACGCTCAAGATGTCCGAGCTGGAGGAGCTAACCAAAAAAGGTGAGCTGCGAACAGAACCATGTTTGTAATGCTTGGCACATGGTTAGAATGTTGTTTTAAAGATTTGTGCTTTAAGTTGTTAATAAGCCTGGGGTAAATCTGCAGTGGTTTCTAGGATAGTGCTGTTATGTGCATCTTACAATCTAAGGCTTCTTAATTTCTTATAATTGATTAAATACAGTATTTTGAAATCTAGTTAACCTTGAAATCTTGTTGGCTTTCAGCTTTGTCTCGCATCACACCAGCTAAGTGGAGAGAATACGTGGATTGCGTGATAAAAGAGGAACAGAGGATGTGGGAGGTCGACGAGCTAGATGACATCCAGGTCGAGCAACTGGCTTTCAACGTCATAAATAGCAGCAGCGAAGACAGTGACGAAAATGGCGGAGATAGCGGGACTGAAGAAACTTAACCAAAGACTAGAAACGTGCCATTAAGGGAGTATAGAACCTATCACTTTCAATGGGTGAAATTTTAAACCACATTCACAGTCAAACAAAAATAGATTAAATAAAAATAAAAATTGTTTAAAATAGCTTAATAAATAAGCAATAGAAATTGATTGTCGTTTTTCACTTTGAAACGGTATATTTTTTTAAATTAATAAACAAGTTTGAACAATCTATTTTAAACAATTTTTATTTTTATTTAATCTCTATGTAAGTGTGTTTTAAAATTTCACCCATTGAAAGTGATTGGTTCTGATTCACCTTAAATGCAGTCTTCTTATTTTGTACATTTGTGCGAGCGATGGCGTAATGAAGCAAGTATCTTTTATTTATTAAAGCAATTTGCATTTTGTTTTTAATTTGGTAGTCTATGTTGCAACAATTGGTGAGACAAGTGATCTGCTAGTTTGTTCAAGATAAAGGAAAATAAGGCACAAAATCTATAAACCCATGTTTAACTCTTGAACGAAAATGTTCTATGGTAAGGTGATGATAAAGTCAATACCGACGATGGAAAAATATAATGAACTTGGCTTTGATTTTAAAATTGATTGACCTAATATTTAACAAATTGTCTTACAGCCTTTAAAATTGGGAAATGTGCTTGGATTTTTTTTCTCCTCGATGAAGTCGGGAATTATGCTTGAAATTCGTGTTAGCACCGGTTTATGCTGGAATTTATCATCTTTGTCGGGAAAAATACCGTTAATTGGAAAAATTCTTTAAAAAAAAACACCTTTTTTTTATAAAAAAAATCCTCTTTAATTTTTTTGTGATTTTTTAAAAATATTGAGGTAATTGGTTGTGGGAAGTTGTCCTTAAACTTTTTAAGGATTATTTATTATATGTATATTTCTATATAGATCATAAATTTCCCAAACACAAGCGTGTTTTTCCATCGTAGCATGGCGTCAGATAGCCATTAAAGCTACTTTTAAGTCAGGAAATGTACTTGGCATTTTACACCTCAGAAAAGTCGAAAATTATGCTTGAAATTTGTGTTAAACACCAGATTTTATGTAGGAACAACTATATTAACCTGTTTTATTCACAGCAATAGAGTAGAACTTGTCTAAATACATCCTGTCACTGTGTAAATGAATAACCTCTCTAAATGCATAAGATGTGCCGGCCCCGACTTGGTAACCCATGTATAAAATAACCTATCTAAAAGCATATTTTTCACTGGTCACAAGCGTATGCATTTAAACAGGTTCTACTGTATCCACATTTTACGGTATTACCACAATTTATCATAGATTTGAAAAAACCGCCATTAGAATATAGGCTTGCATATCAACGAATAGGAAACGTGCATTGGTGCGTTGTAACGCCCATTCGCACGTGTAAAGGACAGTAGCGCCAGAATGCTGGTAGCGGTAGCTCGCTCTATAATCTATTTCTATTTGGGAATCAATTTTAATGGTCAATGTTCGTTGAGTTTCATTGTCGTTTGTAATGAAATACCTTGTTTTTTTAAACAGTTTTTGATGTGTGAATTTGCGTAGAAGACTATTCCGAACTACCGTCGATGCCCTATTCTTAAGTCGAGACGTTTTCTTTGAAGAAAAGTGATTTGAAATCCAATAAGATTCGTTCCCTTCCTCGCATGGTCAGCCTCTCGGGAGCTTATAATCTCGGTTCATCGTAAACGAGTTAATCGGGGATTAACTATCGCGAGCAATTGCGACGCGGATTAATTGCGTGTATAACCGCGATTTTAGTTGTTTCTATGTCACGGTAATCCGTGCCAACCAACATCGCGTTTCAGTGACCCTTTTTTTCCCCTCACTCTCCACGAAATGGAACGTGACATTCAAGAACAGTGCTTGTGGAACGTTGTTCTCGTCTCTTTTGAAAGTATTTTGAAGATGAAAAACTATTCGTGTAATTTCATCGATCATCGAAAACAGACCGCCTAACCTTCGTTTCAAAGGTAGGTGACCCGAATGTCTAGTCTCGGGGTTTGCACTTCTTCACATGTGTGTCGAATATGCTTCAAACACGAGAAGGTGTTTGTTGTTGTTGAGTTGCATAGCCGTCAGGTGGTGCTCATGTTTGTTGTTGTTATTTTTTATTTTAAATTGTTTAACGACGCCCAAAACCAGTCGTTTTTGGAAAAACTACATTTTTTCCCAATTCCGGGAGAGATAAGGAATATAACAGAGGATTACAGGTGTTCATGTATTGTATCCAAAATACAGGGTGTCCCAAACTTAACCACCCATTTCAATGAATTTGAATGAATTTCAAACTAATTCAAAACAAATAAATAAATACAAATTTTTCAAAAACTTGATTGGTTTTTAAACTGTCCAGGTAATCTGTCCAGATATATGCCGAGTAAGCCATTTCCGAAACGGATTTAAACTTAAGTATACATGTATGGACTTGCTCTCCTTCCAATTAAATTATATATTATAATGAGAAATTAAAGTGGGATTTTCTTCCTCTAATTCAGAGCTGCTTTAATTTCATTCAATTTTCAGCTCTTTGATGCGAGATTTTGTAATTAGTTTTTGTTTATTCATCTTAACCTTGAAAAGGAAAACAATTTTTTTCCCCAATAACCTGGTAATCAAATAACTGCTGCGTGTTTGTTCCCCTTCATAATTCGCATACTATGACCATTGTTTCACCAGCCTGTCATTCATTAAACTTAATGAATTAAATTTAATATATATTATCTGTAATATGCGTTTAAAGAATTTGGTAATTACATTCAACATTCTCCAAACTCAAGTTGAAATTTAGAATAAAATACTGTCGTTATAAAAAAAAAAGATGTATTCTATTTGTTATAAACAAATAGGAATTTCAATAAAATGTAGAGATTAGAATAATGTAAAGCTATTAAAAAAATTATGTAACTCATACTTCTTAATAAATTGATAGATGAATGTTTACCAAACTCTGTCATAGTTTTAACTCTTAAATTACATGTTTTGAACTTTTGACTTGTCACTTTAGAAATGCGTGTGCGATACTCTTGAGGAACGTGGCTATACAACGTTTATCGTATTTGTCGAAGTAGATGGAGTTTAAAAATACTTTTCGTTGTCTAGACGAAAAAATATCGTAAAATGCTTCTGAATATCTAGAATATTTAAAGATGATAAAAGCAATGTATCACCATTGGGAAAGTGCCAACTTGAGAATAGACCGATGGGTGTATCGATTTTCTAAAATTTTTAATAATAAAAAAACTTGGTAAATTTGTGAGACGCATTTCCAAAGAAGCATGTGGTTGATAAGAAACCTTCAACTCAGCTAGGAAATCAAAAATGCAACGATACATTTTAAAAATGAAAAGGCTTTACGTATCAAGTACGGTGGTTCCACAAATACGAACGAATCTTCCCTCGAACCTCGTACATTGTTTTGGAAAAGACTATGCATGAGCAAATCCTCTTCCGATATCCCATGGGCGCCATTGTCGTTAAATTTTTAATCAAGTTTCAGGACAACCGATTAATATTTCAGAGCTAGTGTAAAGGAAATGGATGCATGGAACGTATCGTCCGTCTAAAGTAGTTAAAAGAAGTTTGGAGCCATATTTTTGGTATTGGTAACACGGAAATCCCTTCAAAGATGGACGATGTTTATGTATTATAATCCTCGTCAAATCGGAGCATGTTATTGCGAAAGTATTCTCGGATGAGTCGTTCGTTTCCTACTGTAAACCATATTGATCGGAGCTGAAACGAGAAAAATACACTCTGGAGTTCTAGCTTCGTCATAATTTATTTAATTATACAAGATCGTAAATTCAATACGGATTGTCGGCATGTAGAATAACGCATGGATTCCTAAAGTCCCTGGACGATCAATCATGCAACGCATAAAACAATGGCGGCGTTTGTGCCAGAAGACGTTGCGAAATGTTCAAAAATAAGATTTAGTAAGGCTATATCTTACGTCATCGTCGAAGAAATTAACTCAACGCAACTATACTCGTACATGTATATAAAGATGACCATACACGATCAATTCTTCATTCATTCTTTGCCAGGCCATTAGTATATGCGAATATGAGTATATCCCTATCCCTTTTCACCCCTCATCCTTTCAAACTTGATTCTTGCCCCTTTTTGCCCTTTTTGGGTTTTGTTTATTAATCCTTTACTCTACTCTTGAGTGTTCTACATTGTGTTAAGTTTCTCTGTACTTTTCCCAGTGTCAATAAAATAAAATAAATAAATAAAATATAATTTTAAAATTATTTTCTAATTACATGTGTATATTTTTTAATTAATCTATGCACATTGGCTTTTTTTTTACATATGAAAAAAGCCAATGTGCATAGATGTTGCGCACATAATAGACAACAGTACTATATGGTGTATACTGTAGGACAAGTCGAATTGTGCACATTTGTAAATTATGGACAATTTTATTTTGACATTTGCTTTTGTGTTTTGGTTTTGTCGTAAAAACTTTTTGCCTTAACTTTTATTTTTGTGAATGTCAAAAAACTTTGTTTGTCGAAAATTAGTGACTATAGCGAGGCAACTTTGGGACTGTCTCAAACGGAGTTTTGTGCAATTTTGATATTTTTTCTTCTGTATTTTTGTTATTACAGTAGAAGCTGTGTCTAAATGCATAAAACATGCCGGTTTCGACTTGGTAACCCGTGAATAAAAGAACCTGGCTAATTGCATATTCTTTCTAAAAGCATATTTTTCACCGGTCCCGAGTGTATGCATTTAGACAGGTTCTATACTGTATATGAAAAATGTCATATTTGACCATATAGGGGGTCACAGGGTTATACCAATAGGGTAACTTTTGGACAGAATTTGATGAGATTTATTATGTGAATATTCCTGTACTATGTATACAGTGATTCAAAGAATAGAATAGAATTGATGTTTTTAATCCTTTCAAACGGCCTTTTAGATCTTGCTAACAAACAATTTGCACTATGCCATGTCAACAGGTGGCGCTACCAGGAATGTCCGGTGATGAATGACCGAATATGGCGCTCGTGCTAATTGACCACGGTATTGGCGCTTTGCAAATAGCGTATGAAACGCTCCAGTATATCTGACCAAATTGACCACTGCTTGAGTACGCATTGTGGCCTTTGGTATCTGAGACTCCCACCGCCTTCCTTTCCCTATGGACAAAATTGGCAGTAAATTGGATCCGATGAAGGAAAACAGAAAAAAAAGTTTCCTAATGAGTCGTAATAATTAATGACTCGGAATGAAATGAGAATTAATGGTCTCCGTCCGTGGGCTGAAATTGTCATTTGGCCACTGCCGTCGCGCGACCCCCATAATGCAGTACTAATCGTCCGAATTGCTTCTATGTATATGGATAGCTTTTAATTAATTCCAATTAATCGCAGAGTTTTCCATAGAAATATCGGTCGTAAATTATCCCATCATATCTGGTTTTCGAATTGGTCGATAAGCACTGACTTAAGCAGGTTTCGATAAGCACCCCTTCAACAGCTTTGTAAATGGACCAGGAAGAATCAGGTTGTAACCATTATTGCAATGGCGGCTAAACCAGTTTTTAAAACGAATATCTGAATGTTTAGACATTTTCAAACATGGCTGATTTTCACATATTCCGAAACTTTTCTAAAGTAGTTAATAACTAATGTATTGACCGCTACAGTGTAAGCGCGCCTCATTTATGACGAATTATTTGTCTTTTTGTGGATATTTATAAACACAGTATTTTAACATTGGGTGAACTAGAGTTATATAGCCAGTTTTCTTAACATTTTTATAGACATTCTCGAAATACGTGTTGAATAATTCTAAGGCGTTGGTTCGCTGCTCCAATAATCTTTGTTAAATGGTGATTTCAAGAAAGATTATCAGTAATTTAAGCACCTGGTACTTGAATGTATCGACGGCGGCCAGTTGGGCCCCACCCATGAAAATGCATACATTCAGGAAGGCAAGTTTTTCTTTTACAAGACAGTTTTTGTAACAAATTGGATATTCAACAGTAGGTTCTTTTATGCCATTCAAAAAGGACGTCCTTAAATTCATTGAAAAATTGTTCCTTGAATACCTCATGTCCCCTACCCAAATGACACCGTTTTTCAATATTTTTGAAGGAATTTGGGGAAAATATTTTTTGAATGGCCCCAAATAACGTCAACAGCCCTCGTGTGAAAAGGAATCTAGTGAGTTGCAAAAATGCCCTGCTAATTTCAACAATGTCACCATGTTTGTCATAGACATGGAAAGAAAAAAAACACCCTGACATTCTTGCAAATATTCGAGTATCGACTAAATTCCTGAACCATGCAGAGCAACTTGTGAAAAATGAAATACTGACTAGTCTGTACATGTACCGGATTGCACTTGCACTTCACTACACTTTGTAAATTCAACGCCACACTGCACAGTGTCTTTCAATGGCAATGGAAATCAGCTGCTCGCGCATGTGCAGATTCACAACCGCCGAAAATTGCGTTTCCGGTTGGAGCTACCTGCCTCTATTGCAGTGTTTTTTTAAACCTTTTTTAGCTCACGATATACTAAAGAAGGTCCGATCGAAATTGTCATGCACACCGAAATAAGAAACTAAAATCGCCGAGTTCCATTGATACCCTGGTAGAAAAAAAAACAGTATGGCCATGTATATGACATGCCCATATATGGTACTCGAAATATAAGAATAGTCCCTATATGGCCATTTAATGGATAAATACAAATCATATATACATATGACACTTCAATGAATAAATATTACTATATATGATTAATCGTAGGCTTAATATGGTTCATACAAAGCTATATATGGCACATGCAAGTCCATACTTGGTCTTATAGGGGCCATTAAAAAAGGACTTCCCCGAAATTCCTTTAAAAATTGACCCTTCCTTACCCTCCGTCCACACTGTGTCCATTTTAGCACAGAATCTTCCCCCTCATAGACGTCCTTAATTTTTTTTGTTGAAAAGTAGGGTGTCCAGAAAATTTGTTGGAACATACAAAGGCCCATCCTACATATTTTGCAGCACCTCGCTTCTGATTAACGGAGATTTCCTGACCTGGAAGGGAAATTCCAGCATAAAATTGGTGTTTAACAAAAATCGAAACATAATTCCCAACTTTCCCTAGGTTTTAAAAAATAATAATGTTCATACATGGTTTTGTCCCCTTTAATATTCGGATTTTTGTATGGTTTCCGAAAAATAAGTCCATTAATCTGCGTCTGCAGAACGCTATATAGAGACTTTTAAGCGATTTCCGCATCTATTCTCATTTTAATTAAACCAAAAGCTAATTCACTCTCTGCTAAAATCTGTGTTGCGTGTACCTTAACCGTAATCACGACGGAAGCGGTGGGACTATTTTTATTTTTTTTATTTTTAGGGGTTAATTAGCGCAATTTCAGGTGGAAAAGTTCTGTATGCGTCATCACGATCCCCTCTGCATGCATGGTTTTGTCATTTTCAGGAGCGAGTCCTAATTTACTACATTGTAATGCGGAGACTAATTAGAAATTCTTTTAATATGCTCGTCGACATCCTGAGGCAATTGAACATACATATATGGCGTCCAGATTTAACGGGGAAGAAAATCTGCGTATTTTGGCCACTTCTCGAAAGGGCCCCCTCAGTCTAAAAAGGTTAAATGCAAAAAAAAAATTACGTTTTTAATTAGAATTCAAATGGCAATGTTAAAAATGCGAGTATTTTACTGTTCTATCCAATGGCATTAAATTTTAATTCAATCTCAAATTTCTGAAATTTATTTTTTTAAAAAACTACTCAGAAGAGCATTTTTATATTCAAACGAATATAATGTATCAATGGAAATGAAATCAGACTAACCTCGGCATACGTTACTAGATATGCTTCGGGGGAATCTTTTTAAGTCACAAAGATCATACTCCCAGTCATCATGTTTGATTCGTCAGTGATACATCTACTGAATGAATACCAAATATGAGTTTCGCAGACGCTTGTCTTTGTACTTTGTGTGGCACAGTCTTATGTTTAAGCGTTCAACAAAATGTGGAGGAAAAATTGTTTTTAACCCTTTTACATTTGAAAAACTTAAATGAAATGTTTCGAGTAGCAACTCGGACAATTAAACTGTGCGTAAAATACCATTTTTGTGTATATTAAAACACCTACAGCCATTTTTGTCGATGGAAATTTGAAATGTTCTAATTGTGCTTGTTTGACGTCACTGGAAAAGGTCATCGCAGAGCTATGACTAATTAAATATTGACCTGCCATCTATCGACAGAGAAATGAAGCTTCATAAGTGCACATTAGCGCCTACAGTCTAAAAATGCTAAATGCGAAAAAAAAATAAAAAATAAAGGCTGTTTTAATTAGAATTCAATATGTCAATGTTAAAAGTGCGACTATTTTACTGTTTTACTATTTTCCTGAAATTTATTTTTTGAAAATAACTACTCAGAAGAGCATTTTTTATTCAAACGAATATATGTATCAATGGAAATGTAATCAGACTAACCTCGGCATACGTTACTAGATATGCTTTGGGGGAATCTTTATAAGTCACAAAGATCATACTCCCAGTCATCATGTTTGATTCGTCAGTGATACATCTACTGAATGAATACCAAATATGAGTTTCGCAGACGCTTGTCTTTGTACTTTGTGTGGCACAGTCTTATGTTTAAGCGTTCAACAAAATGTGGATGAAAAATAGTTCTTAACCCTTTTACATTTGAAAAACTTAATTGAAATGTTTCGAGGAGCAAATCGGACAATTAAACTGTGCGTAAAATACCGTTTTTGCGTATATTAAAACACCTACAGCAATTTTTGTCGATGGTAATTTGAAATGTTCTAATTGTGCCTATTTGACGTCACTGGAAAAGGTCACCGCAGAGCCATGACTAATTAAATTTTGACCTGCCATCTATCGACAGAAAAATAAAGCTTCATAAGTGCACATTAGCGCCTCCTACCGGAAGGTTCGTCTCAAAGGATATGCTACACTTCAGTTCAGCTTATTGGTTCGTTTTCGAACCTTCCGTTAGAAAGGAGTAATTTGAATCTTGAATCTGTTATTTCAAACCGAATATTTCACCATGGAAATGACATTTTTTACAAGTATTTTTATTCGTAAATTCGAATTTTTTGAATATATGAATCTACGAATCTTGAATCTATTATTTCAAAACGAATATTTCACCATGGAAATAACATTTTTTACAAGTATTTTTATTCGTAAATTCGAATTTTTTGAAGCTATGAATTACGAATCTTGAATCTATTATTTCAAACCGAATATTTCACCATGTAAATAACATTTTTTACAAGTATTTTTATTCGTAAATTCGAATTTTTGAATCGACGGTATGTCCGTATACGACACTTTAGCACTGCATGTACCAACATGATGTAACATATATGTATATACTATTCCCAAGGGAGACTTTTCATATTTTGGATATTGCAAACCTGTCAGTCGTACACATTGCGATATATTGACGAGTTTTGAGGGGTTTTGTGTTCGTTCAGAGCGTAAACTAATCAAGGTGTAAGCAAATGAGATATGTGTGATTTTCATCCCCGATTATCATTGATGTGGAAAACTGATGCGGAATGCGAACATTTTTCATTGCCCATTTTTTATATTTTGATCGAGGTGTTTTGATGCGTTATGCCTCGCCTGTTCACCATCAACAAAATTTACAGCAAAGTAAAAGTAATTTTACCACCTTTTTCTACACGCGAGACCCCTTGAGACCAATTTTGGAAACTATTACTAGTGGGTAGTATATTTCACGTTGCATCTTATTGACTCATTTGTTAGGCCTCTGGCAGACAGGAGTAGTGGTGTAACGATGGGAAAAGAAGGGTAGCCGCCTTGGGCAATGTTGGCTATATAGGTAGCGCCAAAAAGGTACCCAAAGTATTAAATTGGATTTGTTGGAATTAAAACTCATTATTGTTGAAACTTGATAAGTACAGGATGACATTTCACCCTCTTCTTTAAATCCTTGCCATGGTTTAGAAAACATAATTTTTGGTGGGTTTTACCATGGTCAACTACTTAATCGACTGTTAAACTTTCATTTTATTCTAAGGATATAACCACCTTTAAAAATTATATAACCAAAACTGAACGAAATTCCATAAAAATCCCTGTCTCAATGGATGACGTTGCATCCTCTTCTTTAAACCCTTGCCATGGTTTAGAAAACGAAAGTTTTGGTGGGTTTTACCATGGTCAACTTCTTAATCGACTATTAAATTTTCATTTTATTCTATTAAGGATATAATCACCTTTAAAAATTATAACCAAAACTGAACGAAATTCCATAAAAATCACTGTCTCAATGGATGACATTTCACCCTCTTCTTTAAACCCTTGCCATGGTTTAGAAAACATAATTTTTGGTGGGTTTTACCATGGTCAACTATACTTAATCGACTGTTAAATTTTCATTTTATTCTAAGGATATAATCACCTTTAAAAAAGTGAACTAAGACTGAACGAAAACTCCATGAAAATCACTGTCTCCGGGTCCCTGGTGGCCATGGGGCGCCCAAAGTATTAAAATAATTTGTTGGAATTAAACTCATTATTGTTGAAACTTGGTAAGTACACTTATTTTAAGTAACACAAGAAACGTAAATTTGGGTGTTTTGCCCTGGGCGCCAAATATCATCTCTACACCACTGGACAGGAGTCAACCCATTTAATTTTAAGCTTTCCCGCCAAAAACCATGACCATGCTCCATGTTCCAGAGGCCATGTTCCAAGTTCCATAAAACATGAGGATCGTTCGGAATGATAATCCAATACATAAGACGATGGTACTGCATGTAACAAACTGACAACTTTGTGCTGATACAGCTTTAAAAAATAAGCCTCGTTTTCGGATAGTCGTAAATTTTTCTCTCGCATATGCAAACGCATTAAAAAATAAAAATAGAAATGTGAAGCTAGGCAAGCATAATTTGTATATGCACTATAATTTACTCTTGGTTCGTTATAATTAGTGGCAGACTATACTTAGTATTATGACTTGTTACGGTCGTTGCTTTACGCATGTTATTATTCAAAGGCAGAAAGCTTTGTTTTCTCGCATAAAAACACACGTATGTATACATAGGTACAAAAAACTGTCTTTGTGTAAAAGTATAGCATGAATATTAAACATGCCATTTGCTTACTTTTTTTGAAACAAAAAAGAGAAAAAGTCGATGAAACGAAAGATCTTCAAAATACGCGTTTGGCCATGATATACATAATAAATGATCATAAAAAATAACGTGTTTGGAAAAACAATATCCTATTTAAATAATGCGGGGCTTAATGGGTGCTTCATGTTGCGCCATCTAGTGCATAGAAACGTATACTGCACACAATGAATATAACGTTTTTCATGTATATACTGTATGTGAGACTTGACATTTTTTGTAAATTGTTCCCGAGTGGAAAAATTATATACGGCAATATGTTATATATTCTCCTTTTATTCTACATTTACTGTTTTTTTTGTTGAACTATATAGTAATGTGTGATAGAAGGGCACAAATATGGACATGTGCTGTATAACGGAGTTACATATATATGAACATGCATGTGTTTGATGTATGATAATATATTTATAAAGATGATCTATTATGGACAAAAGCGCCATATGTGAGTACATATGTCAGTCGCATATATCCATTTATATTATGTGCTATATATTGTGAGATACCCAGGTTTTTAGGGAAAGTATATTAATTAGAAATATTGAAAATCCTATGTTTTTATATTAATTATTT